>JBBPFD010000536.1:561299-708799 GCA_038363315.1 Mugilogobius chulae
AGTCTCCTGCTTTAGCGCGTGCTTCAGTCCTGTAGTCCTGACTTTATCCTGTTTAGTTCCTGCTTAGCTCCTGTTTTCTAGTCTCGCTTTCATTGTCCTCTTTATCCTGTTTCAGTTTATTCCCCTTTCCCCCCCACAGCACACCTCACCACCACTGATACAGGCCACGAAGACTTCCCCCGACCTCCACACAACGCACGACCACCCACCACACTCCGCCGCTACTAATTATACTACACCGTAACGACTAACGTAACTCCGAGGCTCATACACACAACCCAAAATCGACCCAACCGCACTTTTTTATTTTTCCCCTTTTTTTTTCCCTTTTTTCCCTTTCTTCCTTCCCTTGTTTCCCCCCTGCTTTACGTCCTGTTCTTAGTCCTCTTTAGTCCTGTTTCAGTCCTGCTTTTAGTCCTTTTTAGTCCTGTTAGTCCTGCTTTAGTCCTGTTTTAGTCCTGCACCTTTAGTCTTGCTAGCTTGCTTTAGTCCTGGTTTAGTCCTGTTTAGTCAGTTTTAGGTCCTGGTTTTAGTCCTGGTTTAGTCCTGCGTTTAGTCCATGTTTTACCTGGTTTATCCTGTTTTAGGTCCTGTTTTAGTCATGTTTTAGTCCTGGTTTGTCCTGGTTTAGTCCTGGCTTTCTTCCTGCTTTAAGTCCTCTTATATTCCTGCTTTAGTCCTGTTTTTAGTCCTGCTTTTACGTCTGTTTTAGTCCGCTTTAGTCCTGCTTAGTCCTGCCTTTTCAGTCCTGCTTTAGTCCTGTTTTAAGTGCGCTGCTTTAGTCCTGTTTAGTCCTGTTAGTCCTGCTTTAGTCCTGTTTTAGTCCTTCTTCTAGTCCTGCTTTTCAGTGCCTGTTTAGTCCCTGCTTTAGTCCTGGTTTAGTCTCTGTTTAGTCCTGCTTTAGTCCTGTTTAGTCCTGTTTTAGGTCCTGCTTTTAGTCCTGCTTTAGTCCTGTTTTTATTCCTGCTTTAGTCCTGTTTAGTCCTGTTAGTTGTTAGTCCTGGTTTAGTCTTTAGTCCTGTTTTAGTCCTGCTTTATAGTCCTTTTTAGTCCTGCTTAGTCCTGCTTTAGTCCTGTCCTGTTTTAGTCCTGCTTTAGTCCCGCTTTAGTCCGGTTTTAGTCTTTTTAGTCCTGTTTTAGTCCGTTTAGTCCTGTTTAGTCTTGCTTTAGTCTGCTTTAGTCCTGGTTTAGTCCTGTTTAGTCATGTTTTAGTCCTGCGTTACAGTCCTGGTTTAGTCCTAGTTTTAGTGTTTTTAGTCCTGTTTTAGATCCTGTCTTAATAGTCGAGTTTAGTTCCTGCTTTAGTCCTGCTTTAGTCCTGTGTTTTAGTCCTGTTTTAGTCCTGCTTTAGTCCTGCTTTATAGTCATGCTTTAGGTCCTTAGGCTTTAGTCCCTGTTTTATCCTTAGTCCTAGTCCTGTTTAGCAGTCCTCTTTAGTCCTGTTTTAGTCCTGAAGGTTAGTCCATTTTAGTCCTGTTTAGTCCTGCTTTAGTCCTGTTTGTCCTGTTTTAGTCCTGCTTTAGTCCTGTTTTAGTCCTGCTTGTCAGCTTAGTCCTGTTTTAGTCCTGGTTTTAGTCCTGCTTTAGTCCTGCTTTAGTCCTTTTTAGCCTTGGTTAGTCCTGCTTTAGTAGTCCTGCTTTAAGTGCTTTAGTCCTGTTTTAGTCCTGCTTTAGTCCTGCTTTAGTCCTGTTTTTAGTCCTGCTTTAGTCCTGCTTTAGTCCTGTTTTAGTCCTGTTTAGTCTTGCTTTTAGTCTGCTTAGTCCTGGTTTAGTCTGTTTTAGTCATGTTTTAGTCTGGTTTAGTCCTGGTTTAGTCCTGTTTTAGTCCTGTTTAGTCTGGTTTAGTCCTGTTTTAGTCCTGCTTTAGTCCTGCTGTAGTCCTGTTTTAGTCCTGTTTTAGTCCTCTTTAGTCCTGCTTTAGTCCTGTTTTAGTCCTGTTTTAGTCCTGCTGTTAGTCTAGTCCTGTTAGTCCTGCTTTAGTCCTGGTTTAGTCCTGTTTTAGTCCTGTTTCCTGCTTTTCCTGTTTTAGTCCTCTTTAGCCTGTTTTAGTCCTGCTTTAGTCCTGTTTAGTCCTGTTTGCTTTAGTCCTCTTAGTCCTGTTTTAGCCTGCTTTAGCCTGTTTAGTCCTGCTTTAGTCCTGCTTTTAGTCCTGCTTTAGTCCTGTTTTAGTCCTGTTTTAGTCCTTGCATTTTAAGTCCTGCTGTTAGTCCTGTATATAGTCATTTTTAGTCCTGCATTTAGTCCTGTCCTGTTTGATCCTGTTTTAAGTCCTGTTTTAGTCCTGTCCTGCTTTAGTCCTGTTTTAGTCCTCTTTAGTCCTGCTTAGTCCTGTTTTAGTCCTGTTTAGTCCTGCTTTAGTCCTGTTTTAGTCCTGTTTTAGTCCTGCTTTAGTCCTGTTTTAGTCCTGTTTTAGTCCTGTTTAGTCCTGTTTAGTCCTGTTTAGTCCTGGTTTAGTCCTGCTTTAGTCCTGTTTTAGTCCTGCTTTAGTCCTGCTTTAGTCCTGTTTTAGTCCTGCTTTAGTCCTGTTTAGTCCTGTTAGTCCTGTTAGTCCTGCTTTAGTCCTGCTTTAGTCCTGCTTTAGTCCTGCTTTTAGTCCTGTTTAGTCCTGCTTTAGTCCTGTTTTAGTCCTGCTTTAGTCCTGCTTTAGTCCTGTTTTAGTCCTGCTTTAGTCCTGTTTAGTCCTGTTTAGTCCTGTTTTAGTCCTGTTTTAGTCCTGTTTAGTCCTGCTTTAGTCCTGTTTTAGTCCTGTTTTAGTCCTGTTTTAGTCCTGTTTAGTCCTGTTTAGTCCTGCTTTTAGTCCTGCTTTAGTCCTGTTTTAGTCCTGCTTTAGTCCTGTTTAGTCCTGCTTTAGTCCTGTTTTAGTCCTGCTTTTAGTCCTGCTTTAGTCCTGTTTTAGTCCTGTTTTAGTCCTGTTTTAGTCCTGCTTTAGTCCTGTTTTAGTCCTGTTTTAGTCCTGTTTAGTCCTGTTTAGTCCTGCTTTAGTCCTGCTTTAGTCCTGTTTTAGTCCTGTCCTTTTAGTCCTGTTTTAGTCCTGCTTTAGTCCTGCTTTAGTCCTGTTTAGTCCTGTTTTAGTCCTGTTTTAGTCCTGTTTAGTCCTGCTTTAGTCCTGTTTTAGTCCTTTAGTCCTGCTTTAGTCCTGTTTTAGTCCTGCTTTAGTCCTGTTTAGTCCTGTTTAGTCCTGTTTTAGTCCTGTTTTAGTCCTGTTTTAGTCCTGCTTTAGTCCTGCTTTAGTCCTGCTTTTAGTCCTGCTTTAGTCCTGTTTTAGTCCTGCTTTAGTCCTGCTTTAGTCCTGTTTTAGTCCTGTTTTAGTCCTGTCCTTTTAGTCCTGTTTTAGTCCTGCTTTAGTCCTGTTTTAGTCCTGTTTTAGTCCTGCTTTAGTCCTTTTAGTCCTGCTTTAGTCCTGTTTTAGTCCTGTTTAGTCCTGCTTTAGTCCTTTTAGTCCTGCTTTAGTCCTGCTAGTCCTAGTCCTGCTTTAGTCCTGTTTTAGTCCTGTTTAGTCCTGCTTTAGTCCTGCTTTAGTCCTGCTTTAGTCCTGTCTTTAGTCCTGCTTTAGTCCTGCTTTAGTCCTGTTTTAGTCCTGGCTTTAGTCTTGCTTTAGTCTTGTTTAGTCCTGGTTTAGTCCTGTTTTAGTCTGTTTTAGTCCTGTTTAGTCCTGTTTAGTCCTGTTTTAGTCCTGCTTTAGTCCTGCTTTAGTCCTGCTTTAGTCCTGCTTTCAGTCCTGTTTTAGTCCTGTTTTCCTGTTTTAGTCCTGTTTTAGTCCTGCTTTAGTCCTGCTTTAGTCCTGTTTTAGTCCTGTTTAGTAGTCCTGTTTTAGTCCTGTTTTAGTCCTGCTTTAGTCCTGTTTAGTCCTGTTTAGTCCTGTTTAGTCCTGCTTAGTCCTGTTTTAGTCCTGCTTTAGTCCTGCTTTAGTCCTGTTTAGTCCTGTTTTAGTCCTGCTTTAGTCCTGCTTTAGTCCTGTTTTAGTCCTGCTTTTAGTCCTGTTTAGTCCTGTTTAGTCCTGTTAGTCCTGTTAGTCCTGTTTTAGTCCTGTTTTAGTCCTTTAGTCCTGTTTTAGTCCTGCTTTAGTCCTGCTTTCCTTTTAGTCCTGTTTAGTCCTGTTTTAGTCCTGTTTTAGTCCTGTTTAGTCCTGTTTAGTCCTGCTTTAGTCCTGTTTAGTCCTGTTTTAGTCCTGCTTAGTCCTGTTTTAGTCCTGCTTTAGTCCTTTAGTCCTGCTTAGTCCTGTTTTAGTAGTCCTGTTTAGTCCTGTTTAGTCCTGTTTTTAGTCCTGCTTTAGTCCTGTTTTAGTCCTGTTTTAGTCCTTTTAGTCTGTTTTTGTTATCTGCTTTAGTCCTGCTTTAGTCCTGTTTTAGTCCTGTTTTAGTCCTGTTTTAGTCCTGTTTTAGTCCTGTTTTAGTCCTGTTTAGTCCTGCTTTAGTCCTGCTTTAGTCCTGCTTTAGTCCTGTTTTAGTCCTGCTTTAGTCCTGCTTTAGTCCTGTTTTAGTCCTGCTTTAGTCCTGCTTTAGTCCTGTTTTAGTCCTGTTTTAGTCCTGCTTTAGTCCTGCTTTAGTCCTGGTTTAGTCCTGCTTTAGTCCTGCTTTAGTCCTGTTTTAGTCCTGTTTTAGTCCTGTTTTAGTCCTGCTTTAGTCCTGCTTTCCTGTTTTAGTCCTGTTTTAGTCCTGCTTTAGTCCTGCTTTAGTCCTGTTTTAGACCCTGTTTTAGTCCTGCTTTAGTCCTGGTCCTGGCCTGGGCCTGGTCTGGTCTGGTCTGGTTCTGATCCTCTGCTTTTCTTTCAGACGCTTTAGGGACAGATTCTCCTCGAGTTCGGAGGAAACTCACAGTTCTGGATAAAACAGGTCTGGTCTGGTCTGGTCTGGTCTGGTTTCTTTCACTCTGACGTCTTTTGTCCCGCTTTGGTCCGGGGTTTAACTCTGTTTGGCCTCCTCAGCTCTCTGCTCCTTGACCCTGGACTGAATCCTGGACCGGATCCAGGCCTGAGTCCTGGTTTAGACCCGGGTCTAGACTCTGGACCGTCGGTTTCGATCCAAACTGAACTGGCTCTGGAGCAGTTCAGAGAAAAACACCAAGAAGAGATTCAACGGCTGAGCAGCAAACTGGAGACTCAGGTAGGACCGAGATCTAGACCGGACCGACCGGGACTGAGACCGAGACCGGGACCGGGACCAGGACTTAGACCAGGACTTAGACTGAGACCGAGAAAAACACCAAGAAGAGATTCAACGGCTGAGCAGCAAACTGGACACTCAGGTAAGACCCCGGACCTAGACCTAGACCGAGACCGGGACGTAGCCTGGGACCTAGACCAGGACCGAGACCGAGACACAGACTGAGACTGGGACTGAGACCAGAAAAACACCAAGAAGATTCAACGGCTGAGCAGCAAACTGGAGACTCAGGTAGGACCGAGATCTAGACCTAGACCGGGACCGAGACCTAGACCGGGACCTAGACCGAGACTGGGACTAAGACCGGACTTAGACCGGGAGTTAGACTGAGACCGAGACTGGGACTGGGACTGAGACTGAGAAAAACACCAAGAAGAGATTCAACGGCTGAGCAGCAAACTGGAGACTCAGGTAAGACCGAGATCTAGACCGAGACCTAGACCGGGACCGAGACCGAGACCGGGACTAAGACCGAGACGTAGACCGGGACTTAGACTGAGACTGGGACTGAGACAGAGAAAAACACCAAGAAGAGATTCAACGCCTGAGCAGCAAACTGGAGACTCAAGTACAAGTCCAGGACTAAACCAGGACTAAACCAGCCCAGCCACAGTCCCAGTCTGCCCCGGGGCACACGTGGCCTCACACTCCTGTTTTCGTGTGTTTAGATGAACTTTTACGAGAGAAGTCTGGAGCAGATGAGACAGAGCATGGAGCTGGAGAGGAAAGACATCGCTCAGGCTTTTAAGGTTCAAACACAAACAAACAAACACAAACAAACAAACAAACAAACAAACAAACAAACACAACTACACACAAACAAACAAACAAACACACAAACAAACAAACAAACAAACAAACACAAACGGCACAAAACAAACGACAAAAACACAACAAACACTACAACACATGTTTTTTATTTATTGATTTTTATAAACATGTCTATAAAGTTTTTTTATCCTCAATTAGTTTTGAACCCGTATGATCAAATTTCCCTAAGCTTTTCCAAAACTTAAAATCCACAAACCTTTCCAGGGCTTGGAAATTAGATCAAAATTTCCCAAGACTTTTCCAGGTTTTCCAGAACATCATCGCCTGCAGGAGAAATGTTACACAAAAATATAATTACCATTTTATCAAAGCAGGATTAGAAGTCGTGGCATATTTCTAGTGACATCCAGGCTCATTACTGTGACAGATGCATTGTGGGCAGGAGCGGCTGCAGCCTAGGGCCTCCGCCAGCAGGGGGCCTCAGTGAGCAGATATTCAAAATGTATCTACATTACAATATGTTCTGAAAAGCTAAATTAAAACTGCTATTATAAAGTTGTATGTATATATATTTTTATGATGAACACAGTTGTTTGTCACTATTCTACTGGCATAAATTAAAAATAAAAAAGTTTAGTGTCTCAGAGGGAGGGGCCTGTGCTGCTGCGCTCTGAAAGAGAGAGAGAGAGAGAGACAGAGAGAGAGAGAGAGAGAGAGACAGAGAGAGACAGAGAGAGACAGAGAGAGACAGAGAGAGAGAGAGAGAGAGAGAGAGAGAGAGAGAGAGAGACAGAGAGAGAGAGAGAGAGAGAGAGAGAGACAGAGAGAGACAGAGAGAGAGAGACAGAGAGAGAGAGAGAGAGAGAGAGAGAGAGTCTGGAGAGATGTGGCTGATCATTAACAGCACACAGCGGGAAATCAAAGACTCTAGACACAATTTAGAAACACAAAACATGTTCTACGTCCCATAAACGATTAGCCAGTCTTTGTTTGGGGTCAATCCGACATGTATTCTCAGAGATACGATCAAAAACAGGAGATGAACAAATCCTTAAGCAGATTTAGTTTAAAAGTAAAAATCACCGCGACGAAGCGCGGCACATTTCTGTCGAATTATTCCAAAGATAAATGTCTAAAAACACAAGTTCAAAAGTTGTTTTAGCGTGAGCTACTCTGCTTCATGTGTCCGTGACGTGAGAGTGAGCTTTGCCGTGGAGCAGCCGAGGAGAAGAGGAAATTAAAGGGCCCATATACAAAAATGTATTGCTATATTTTTTAGATCTGTTTTCTCATCTAAAACACTTCTGGAACTGTGTTTTGTTTGTTTCACTCTTGTTTCTCACACAGTTCCTTCATAGTATTTCTCTAAAACTGAAAACACTCTGATTTCTAAGGTACAAAGTCTCCACTGTGATTTAAAATGGCACACATCTTTACAAAAATCACTTTAACATTTAGTCATGGATTTGCTTGACATTGAGACACAGAAAAAGTTTTAGCTTAATTCTAACCTGGAAACTTTCTGTAGGTAAAACTTACTAACTTTAAATACTGCTAAATCATGTTGAAATAATATTACTAATGTGTGATTAAACCATGGCCAGGCACTGAACAAAAAACAAAACAAAATCTCCTCTAAAATCCACCAAAATGCAGGAAATATAATTTTTTAAGCAACATTTTTCGAGGGCGGAACACTAGGGGCCTCAAAATGTAGTAGCCTAGGGCCTCCAAAAGCCTTAAGCCGGCCCTGGTTGTGGGACATGTAGAGTCACTACTGTTTGACCTGCTGGACATTCGGACACCAACACAACATGGTATAACTACTGTATAGTGAGGGCGCACATCAGACACAGCCTTTGTGAAGTCTTCATGGTGTTAGTGTTTGTGAGGAGCAGAAGTCTTCATAGTGTGTGTTGGTGGTGTTTAGATGTTGTGTGTCATGTTGTTGTGTCTGTGTGTTGTGTGTCATGTTGTGTGTGTGTGTGTGTTGTTCTAGATGGAGATCTGTGAGCTGGAAGACCAAAAGTCTGAGCTGGAAACTCAACTGAAGCAGATGAAAGAAAACCTGGAGAAAAGTCAACAGAGACAAACGGAGCAGAGAGGACGAGACCAGGACAAGAGGTGAGTCTGAGTCTAGACCAGGTCTAGACCAGGACAAGAGGTGAGTCTGAGTCTAGACCAGGTCTAGACCAGGACAAGAGGTGAGTCTGAGTCTAGACCAGGTCCAGACCAGGACAAGAGGTGAGTCTGAGTCTAGACCAGGTCCAGACCAGGACAAGAGGTGAGTCTGAGTCTAGACCAGGTCCAGACCAGGACAAGAGGTGAGTCTGAGTCTAGACCAGGTCCAGACCAGGACAAGAGGTGAGTCTGAGTCTAGACCAGGTCCAGACCAGGACAAGAGGTGAGTCTGAGTCTAGACCAGGTCCAGACCAGGACAAGAGGTGAGTCTGAGTCTAGACCAGGTCTAGACCAGGTCCTAACGAGGTCTGAGTCTGGGGTCTTAAAGAGGTTCTAACCAGATCCAGGCCGGGTCCTCAGACTGTAGAGAACTTTTAACACTTTTTAACATCTTCACTTCCCTCCCTCCTCTCACCCCCTCCTCTCCCTCCTCTCTCCCTCCTCTCCTCCTCCTCTCACCCCCTCCTCTCACCCCCTCCTCTCACCCCTCCTCTCACCTCTCCTCTCACTCCCTCCTCTCCTCCCTCCTCTCCTCCCTCCTCTCACCCCTCCTCTCACCCTCTCCCTCCTCTCACCCTCTCACTCCCTCCTCTCCTCCCTCCTCTCTTCCTCCTCTCCTCCCTTCTCACCCCTTCTCCCCTCCTCCACCCCTCTCCCCTCTCACCCTCCTCCCTCCTCCCTCCCTCCTCTCACCCCCTCCTCTCCCCTCTCCTCCCTCCTCCCTCCTCTCCCCCTCCTCACCCCTCCTCCCTCCCTCCCTCACCCCTCCTCTCCTCCCCCTCTCACCCTCCTCTCACCCCTCCTCTCACCCTCTCCTCCCCTCCTTCCTCCCCCTCTCCCTCCCTCCCTCCCTCCTCTCCCCCTCCTCTCCTCCCTCCTCCTCCTCCCTCCCCTCTCACCCCCCCTCTCCCCTCCCTCCTCTCCCTCCTCTCTCCTCCCTCCTCTCCTCCCTCCTCCCTCCTCCCCTCCCTCACCCCTCCCCTTCCTCTCCTCCCTCCTCTCCTCCCTCCTCTCACCTCTCTCTCTCTCCTCCCTCCTCTCACCCTCTCCTCCTCTCACCCTCCTCTCACCTCTCCCTCCCTCTCTCCCTTCCCTCCCTCCTCTCTCACCTCTCCCTCCTCCTCCGTCCTCCTCTCCCTCCCTCCTCTCACCCTCTCCCTCCTCCCTCTCTCGCTCTCTCTCCCCTCTCTCTCTCCCTCCTCCCTCCCTCCTCTCCCCTCTCCTCCTCTCACCCTCCTCTTCCTCCTCTCCTCCTCTCACCCTCTCCCTCCCTCCTCTCACCCTCTCCTCCTCTCACCCCCTCCTCTTCCTCCTCTCCCTCCTCTCACCTCTCCTCCCTCCCTCCTCCCTCCTCTCCTCCCTCCTCTCTTCCTCCCTCCTTCTCTCTCCCTCCTCCTCTCCCTCCTCTCCTCCCTCCCTCCCTCCTCTCCCCCTCCTCCCTCCCTCCCTCCTCTCTCTCCTCTCCTCCCTCTCTCTCTCCCTCCTCCCTCCTCTCCTCCCTCCTTCTCCCTCCTCTCACCCTCTCCCCTCTCCTCTCTCTCTCCTCCTCTCCCTCCTCCTCTCCTCCTCTCACCCTCTCTCTCTCTCCTCCCTCCTCTCCCTCCCTCTCTCCCTCCCTCCTCTCTCCTCTCTCCTCCTCTCCTACCTCCCTCTCCTCCCCTCCTCTCACCCTCTCCTCCTCCTTTCCCTCAGACTCCAGAGAGAACGAGCTGAGATGGAGCAGAACTTTGCCAAAGAGATTTCAAACTTGGTCCAGAGACTGAGCTCCGAGAAAGACCAACTGGAGGCCGAGCTGAGGCTGAAGATGGACCAGGACCTGCTGCTGCTCAGGTCAGTCTGGACCCGGACCCGGACCCGGACCCAGACCAGACCAGACCCAGACCAGACCCAGACTAAACCAGGACTACAACACTACTAAACACGACTAAAAACAGGAATAAACCGGGACTTAAAACTGGTACTAAACCAGGACCTGCTGCTGCTCAGGTCAGTCTGGACCCGGACCTAAAACTAGGACTTAACCAGGACTAGACCAGGACTAAAACAGGACTAAAGCTGCGTTCAGACTGGACAGTGTCAGCGCCTAAATTTGTGCGTTAAAACATATTTAGACGCAGAATATTTTGGAAGCTGACGTCCCAACACTCGTGGAGGCTTTAGGGACAAGGACACTCTTCTTCTCGTCCTTGAGGGCCGCATGAAATGATGTGGAGGCCGCATCTGGCCCCCGGGCCTTTGAGGTTCACAAAAAGGTTGAAAAAAGCCCAAAAACAAGTGTTCTTTTGTTAAAAAAGTGATTAAAAGACTTGAGTAAACAGTCGCCTGAAGACGCAGGTTTTACACTGACTCAACGTGAAAACTGGTCTGAACGCAGCGCAAAACAAGACCTAAACTGGACTAAACCTGGACTAAAACAAGACCTAAACCTGGACTAAAACTGGACTAAAACAAGACCTAAACCTGGACTAAAACTGGACTAAACAAGGACTAAAACCCTAAAACCTGGAAAACTGGACTAAAAAAGACCTAAACCTGGATAAAACTGGACTAAACAAGACCTAAACACTAAAATGGACTAAGACTAAAGGACTAAAACACTAAGACCTAAAACTGGACTAAACAAGACCTAAACCAGGACTAAACCTGGACTAAACAAGACCTAAACCAGGACTAAAACCTAAAAAAGACCTAACTGGACTAAAACAAGACCTGAACCTGGACAAAACAAGACCTAAACCAGGACTAAACCTGCACTAAAACTGGACTAAAACAGACCTAAACCAGGACTAAACTGGACTAAACTGGACTAAAACAAGACCTAAACAGGACTAAACCTGGACTAAAACAAGACCTAAACCTGGACTAAAACTGGACTAAAACTGGACTAAAACAAGACCTAAACCAGGACTAAACCTGGACTAAAACAAGACCTAAACCAGGACTAAACCTGGACTAAAACAGGACTAAAACAAGACCTAAATCAGGACTAAACCTGGACTAAAACAAGACCTAAACCTGGACTAAAACAAGACCTAAACCAGGACTAAACCTGGACTAAAACAGGACTAAAACAAGACCTAAATCAGGACTAAACCTGGACTAAAACAAGACCTAAACCTGGACTAAAACAAGACCTAAACCAGGACTAAACCTGGACTAAAACTGGACTAAACCTGGACTAAACAAGACCTAAACCTGGACTAAAACAAGACCTAAACAGGACTAAACCTGGACTAAAACTGGACTAAAACAAGACCTAAACCAGGACTAAACCTGGACTAAAACAAGACCTAAACCAGGACTAAATCTGGACTAAAACAAGACCTGAACCTGGACTAAAACAAGACCTAAACCAGGACTAAACCTGGACTAAAACTGGACTAAAACAAGACCTAAACCAGGACTAAAACTGGACTAAAACTGGACTAAAACAAGACCTAAACCAGGACTAAACCTGGACTAAAACAAGACCTAAACCTGGACTAAAACTGGACTAAAACTGGACTAAAACAAGACCTAAACCTGGACTAAAACAAGACCTAAACCAGGACTAAACCTGAACTAAAACAGGACTAAAACAAGACCTAAATCAGGACTAAACCTGGACTAAAACAAGACCTAACCTGGACTAAAACAAGACCTAAACCAGGACTAAACCTGGACTAAAACTGGACTAAAACAAGACCTAAACCAGGACTAAAACTGGACTAAAACTGGACTAAAACAAGACCTAAACCAGGACTAAACCTGGACTAAAACAAGACCTAAACCTGGACTAAAACAAGACCTAAACCAGGACTAAACCTGGACTAAAACAAGACCTAAACCAGGACTAAATCTGGACTAAAACAGACCTGAACCTGGACTAAAACAAGACCTGAACCTGGACTAAAACAAGACCTAAACCAGGACTAAACCTGGACTAAAACTGGACTAAAACAAGACCTAAACCAGGACTAAAACTGGACTAAAACTGGACTAAAACAAGACCTAAACCAGGACTAAACCTGGACTAAAACAAGACCTAAACCTGGACTAAAACTGGACTAAAACTGGACTAAAACAAGACCTAAACCAGGACTAAACCTGGACTAAAACAAGACCTAAACCAGGACTAAACCTGGACTAAAACAGGACTAAAACAAGACCTAAATCAGGACTAAACCTGGACTAAAACAAGACCTAAACCTGGACTAAAACAAGACCTAAACCAGGACTAAACCTGGACTAAAACTGGACTAAACCTGGACTAAAACAAGACCTGAACCTGGACTAAAACAAGACCTAAACCTGGACTAAAACAAGACCTAAACCTGGACTAAAACTGGACTAAAACAAGACCTAAACCTGGACTAAAACTGGACTAAAACAAGACCTAAACCTGGACTAAAACTGGACTAAAACAAGACCTAAACCTGGACGAAAACAAGACCTAAACCTGGACGAAAACAAGACCTAAATCTGGACGAAAACAAGACCTAAATCAGGACTAAACCTGGACTAAAACAAGACCTAAACGTGGACTAAAACAAGACCTAAACCTGGACTAAAACTGGACTAAAACAAGACCTAAACGTGGACTAAACCTGGACTAAAACAAGACCTAAACCTGGACTAAACCTGGACTAAAACAAGACCTAAACCAGGACTAAACCTGGACTAAAACAAGACCTAAACGTGGACTAAAACAAGACCTAAACCTGGACTAAAACAAGACCTAAATCTGGACGAAAACAAGACCTAAACCTGGACTAAAACTGGACTAAAACAAGACCTAAACCAGGACTAAACCTGGACTAAAACAAGACCTAAACGTGGACTAAACTGGACTAAAACAAGACCTAAACCTGGACTAAAACAAGACCTAAACCAGGACTAAACCTGGACTAAAACAAGACCTAAACCTGGACTAAACCTGGACTAAAACAAGACCTAAACCAGGACTAAACCTGGACTAAAACAAGACCTAAACCTGGACTAAACAAGACTAACCTGGACTAAACCTGGATAAAACAAGACCTAAACCTGGACTAAAACTGGACTAAAACAAGACCTAAACCTGGACTAAAACTGGACTAAAACAAGACCTAAACCTGGACTAAACCTGGACTAAAACAAGACCTAAAACTGGACTAAAACTGGACTAAAACAAGACCTAAAACTGGACTAAAACAAGACCTAAACCAGGACTAAAACTGGACTAAAACAAGACCTAAACCAGGACTAAACCTGGACTAAAACAAGACCTAAACCTGGACTAAAACTGGACTAAAACAAGACCTAAACCTGGACTAAAACTGGACTAAAACAAGACCTAAACCTGGACTAAAACTGGACTAAAACAAGACCTAAACCTGGACTAAAACTGGACTAAAACAAGACCTAAACCTGGACTAAAACTGGACTAAAACAAGACCTAAACCTGGACGAAAACAAGACCTAAACCTGGACTAAAACTGGACTAAAACAAGACCTAAACCTGGACTAAACCTGGACTAAAACAAGACCTAAAACTGGACTAAAACTGGACTAAAACAAGACCTAAACCAGGACTAAAACTGGACTAAAACAAGACCTAAACCAGGACTAAACCTGGACTAAAACAAGACCTAAACCTGGACTAAAACTGGACTAAAACAAGACCTAAACCTGGACTAAAACTGGACTAAAACAAGACCTAACCTGGACTAAAACTGGACTAAAACAAGACCTAAACCTGGACTAAAACTGGACTAAAACAAGACCTAAACCTGGACGAAAACAAGACCTAAATCTGGACGAAAACAAGACCTAAATCAGGACTAAACCTGGACTAAAACAAGACCTAAACGTGGACTAAAACAAGACCTAAACCTGGACTAAAACTGGACTAAAACAAGACCTAAACGTGGACTAAACCTGGACTAAAACAAGACCTAAACCAGGACTAAACCTGGACTAAAACAAGACCTAAACGTGGACTAAACCTGGACTAAAACAAGACCTAAACCTGGACTAAACCTGGACTAAAACAAGACCTAAACCAGGACTAAACCTGGACTAAAACAGGACTAAAACAAGACCTAAATCAGGACTAAACCTGGACTAAAACAAGACCTAAACCTGGACTAAAACAAGACCTAAACCTGGACTAAAACTGGACTAAAACAAGACCTAAACCAGGACTAAACCTGGACTAAAACTGGACTAAACCTGGACTAAAACAAGACCTAAACCTGGACTAAAACAAGACCTAAACCTGGACTAAAACAAGACCTAAACCAGGACTAAACCTGGACTAAACCTGGACTAAAACTGGACTAAAACAAGACCTAAACCAGGACTAAACCTGGACTAAAACTGGACTAAAACTGGACTAAAACAAGACCTAAACCAGGACTAAACCTGGACTAAAACAAGACCTAAACCTGGACTAAAACAAGACCTAAACCAGGACTAAACCTGGACTCAAACAGGACTAAAACAAGACCTAAACCAGGACTAAACCTGGACTAAAACAAGACCTAAATCAGGACTAAACCTGGACTAAAACAAGACCTAAATCAGGACTAAACCTGGACTAAAACAAGACCTAAACCTGGACTAAAACTGGACTAAAACAAGACCTAAACCAGGACTAAAACAGGACTAAAACTGGACTAAACTAGGACTAAATCTGGACTAAAACAAGACCTAAACCTGGACTAAAACAAGACCTAAACCTGGACTAAATCTGGACTAAAACAAGACCTAAACCAGGACTAAACCTGGACTAAAACAAGACCTAAACCAGGACTAAAACTGGACTAAAACTGGACTAAACCGGTCCGTTATGGTCTCGGTGTAATTTTTCTTTAATTTGACCTAAAACAGTTGAAAAGAGTCTTTAGTTTCCATAGAAACCGTTCAGGAGGTTTGTTTGTTTGTGTTGTTGGTCCTGGTTGGGTCTGAGCAGGTCTGAGACGGAGGTGGGGCTACAGCGGATCAGCCAATCAGAGCGGAGCTTAGAGGAGGCGTGTCCGAGAGGCGGGGCTTCGGAGGAAAACTGTGAAAGACAAAAGAAACTTCAAACAAAAGGCAGCCAATCAGACACAAGCTTACAGGAAGTGAGCCGACAGTTCAGCCAATCAGAAGAGGAGGTGTCAAGGATCCAGGAAAGACTCAGCCAATCAGAGCAGAGCGTGAGAAGACAATTAGAAGAGGAAGTTCTCCAGTTACAGTCGAGTTTAGAAAAGTCTTTAAAACAATTCAGCCAATCACAGCAGGAGGTTCAGAGGCTCCAGGAAGTGCTCGTCCAATCAGAGCGCAGCCTGGAGCGAGCGCAGGAGTACGCCTCGCGGTTGGAGGAGGAGCTGGGGGCGTGGCGTGGGAGGTGCTCCGAGCTGGAGGAGCGTCTGGGAGAAGTCTGCGCTCAGCTGAAAGAAAGCGTCGCCTTTTTAGAGTCGCACGAGATCCTGAACCGGAGACTGGCTCGTGAGAGGGCGGAGCTGCAGGCGGAGCTCAGGGAGGCGCGAGGGGAGGGGGCGGGGCTGGGGGAGGAGCTCAGAGAGGCGCGAGGGCAGAGGGAGGAGGAGCTAAAGGAGGGACGAGGAGAAGAGGCAGAAGTAAAGGTTCAAAGAGAGAAGAAAGAAGAGGAGGAGCTTAGAGGAGAGAGGGAGGAGCTTAGGGAGGTAGGAGGAGAGGGGGATGAGCTGGAGGCGGGGCTTGTGGAGGTACAAGGACAGGGGGAGGAGCTAAGGAATGTACGAAGAAAGGAGGAGGAGCTAGAGAAGGAACGAAGAGAAAAGGAAGAAGTAAATGCCCAAAGAGAGGAGAAGCATGAAGAGGAGGAGCTTAGAGGAGAGAGGGAGGAGCTTAGGGAGGGGGAGGAGCTGGAGGCGGGGCTTAGGGAGGTACAAAGGCAGGGGGAGGAGCTAAGGAAGGTACGAAGAAAGGAGGAGGAGCTAGAAAAGGAGAAGGAGAGTGAAAGGTTTTCAGAATCAGACAAAATCCAGAATCAAAGATTGACTCGTGAGAGGGCGGGGCTTAAGGAGGCGAAAGGGGAGGGGCTTGGGCAGGTACAAGGAGAGGAGGCGGAGCTAAAGGAGGTCCAAGTGAGGGAGGAGCCAGAGGAGAAGCTAAAGGAACCAGAGGAGAAGAAGGAGAAGGTGATAAAACCGGAGAAGAAACAACAAGAGGAGCTGCAGAAGGAACAGGAGGAACTGCAGAAGGAACAGGAGGAGCTGCAGAAGGTTCAGGAGGAGCTGCAGAAGGAACAGGAGGAGCTGCAGAAGGAACAGGAGGAGCTGCAGAAGGAACAGGAGGAGCTGCAGAAGGATCGGGAGGAGCTGCAGAAGGAACAGGAGGAGCTGCAGACGCTACGCACAGACCGCCGAAGACTCATCCAGGATCTGAAGGACCAGGCCATGAAGGTGGACGAGCTGCAGCTGGACCTGGACGAGGAGAAGAGGCAGAAGACGGAGCTGGAGTCAGAGCTGAAGGAACGAAGAACAAGGCTGGAACGATCAGAGGAGAGATCAGAGACGCAGACACGGCGCTGCGTCGGTTTGGAGGAAGAAGTCAGAACGTTACAGAAGCTCAACGTGGAACTGGAGCGAAAGATAAAAGAGATGCAGAGACACGAGAGCCAATCGGAGAAGGAAGAAGAAAGAGAGCTGGAGATGACGAGGACAGATCCCCAAACACTCCTGAAGCATCTGAAGGTGGAGGAGATGAAGAGACACGAGAACCAATCAAAGAAGGAACAAGAACCAAAAAAGGAAGAAGAAAGAGAGCTGGAGATGACGAGGACAGATCCCCAAACGCTCCTGAAACATCTGAAGGTGGAGGAACGTAATGAGAAGAGGAGAAATCCAAAGCAACACGAGGAGAAGGAGAAGACAAAACAAAGTCAGGTTTTGGAAAAAGTCCAAAGAAAACTGCAGCAGGAGCCAGAGGAACATGAAGAGCTGAGTCTGGACCTGGTGACAGCAGAAGAACGTGACACAGAAGCTCAGGAGTCGTGTTTAGACCATGTGGACTTAAGTTTGGACCTGGTGACGGCGGAGGAACATGACGTAGAAGTTCAGGAGTCGTGTTTGAAGCAAGAGGAGCCAGAAGAACGTCAGGAGCTGAGTTTGTACCAGGTGACGGCAAAAGAACGCAAAGCAGAAGATCAAGAGATGAGTCTGGAGCAGGTGACGGCAGAAGAACCTGATGTAGAAGCTCAGGAGATGTGTTTGGACCTGAGTTTGGACCATAAGATGGCAGAAGAAGTTCAGGAGTCGTGTTTGAAGCAGGAGGAGCCAGAGGAACGTGTGGACCTGAGTTTGTACCAGGTGACGGCAAAAGAACCTGATGTAGAAGCTCAGGAGATGTGTCTGGACCAGGTGACGGCGGAGAGAGACTGCTACATGCGTCTGTGCGACCAGCTCTCGGCGCAGATCGTGGAGATGGAGGAGGACGTCGGAGCTCTGAGGGTTCTGCTCGGGGAAGTGAGCGCCCGGCTGAACCGCACGGCCGACCTGGTGCTGGAGCTGAAGAGAGAGAAGAAGGAGAAGAACCAGGAGATTCAGGAGCTGAAGAGAGAGAAGAAGGAGAAGAATAAAGAGATCCAAAGTCTGAGGGAGGAGTGTAAGCAGAAGAACGAAGAGATTTACGAGCTGAAGAGACAGGAGAACGAGAAGAACCAGGAGTTGCAGAGGCTAAAAGAGGAGATCCAGGAGATGAGGAGGGAGAAGGAGAAGCAGAACGAAGAGATTAAAAGCCTGAGGGAGGAGTTGGAGCAGAAGAACCTGGAGATCCAAGAGTTGAGGAGGCAGGAGAATGAGAAGGATAAAGAGATTTACGAGCTGAGGAAGGAAGAAAACAAGAAGAACCAGGAGATCCAGGAGCTGAAGAGGGAGAAGAAGCAGAAGAACGAAGAGATCCACAAGTTGAGGGAGGAGTTGGAGCTCAAGAATCAGGAGATCTACGAGCTGAGGAGGGAAGAAAACAAGAAGAACCGAAAGAATCAAGAGATCCAAGAGTTGAGGAGAGAGAAGAACGACAAGAGCAAAGAGATCCAAAGCCTGAAGGAGAAGTTAGAGAAGAAGAACGAAGAGATTTACGAGCTAAAGAGAGAGAAGAACCAGGAGTTGCAGAGGCTGAACCAGGAGATCCAGAAGCTGAGGACGGAGAAGAAGGAGAACAAGGAGATATGCGAGTTAAAGAGGCAGAAGAACCAAGAGATCGAAAGCCTGAAGAAGGAGTTAGAGAAGAAAACCAGGAGATTTACGAGCTGAGGAAGGAAGAAAACGAGAAGAACCAGAAGAGTAAAGAGATCCAAGAGTTGAGGAGGGAGGAGAACCAGAGGAACGAAGAGATCGAAAGTCTGAAGAAGGAGATTTTTGAGCTAAAGAAACAGGAGAAAGAAAAGAACCAGGAGATGGAGGAGCTGAGGGCGGAGCTTGTGCGTTTGAGGGCGGAGCTCCGGAGCCTGAGGGCGGAGTCGGAGCAGACGCTGGGCCACATGGAGGCGCTGGTGAGACGTCTGGAGCAGGAGAACGAGGACGACAGCTGCAGGTCTGCGCCGAAACTCTTTACACTTTAAACCCGCCGCTGCATGAGTCTGATTCATCTAACGTTTCATCCAATCAGGACGCAGCACCATCAGCCATTTTGTGTCGAAGTTTAAACCCGCTGCATGAGTCTGATTCATCTGCCATTTTGTGTCTTAACATTTCATCCAATCAACACGCAGCATGTTTTCAGTCTGGAGTCAAGTGTTTGTCTGTGAATGAAACATGAAAAGAGGTAAAAACAGCAGCCATTTTGTGTCTAACATCAACTCAATATCCATGGCATGATTTCAGCGTTGTCGTCCATTTTGTGTCTTGACATTTCATCCAATCAAAACACAGCATGATTTGTGAATGAAAGCAGCCATTTTGTGTCGAGCTGTGAACATCAGCTGCATGAGTCTGTCCGTCTGCTCTCATCCGCCATTTTGTGTCTTTAACATTTTCATCCGAATCAAACCGTCACAACTTCATTCCACGATTTGATTTCAGCTTCGTCTCCAGATCCTGAAAATAACTGATTCATCTGCGGCCATTTTGTGTCTAACATTTCATCCGATCAAACTGAACTAACCCAATAAAGCCGAGTCCGTCCTCCGTCTGCAGCGTCTGGTTTGTGTTTTAGTGACGTTTGTCTCACAGTTTTACAGCATAAAACACTAGAATAACCTTAAGTTGTTTTAAAAATATATTTTAGTTTTGCTTTTGATCAGTCGAATTTAGCGCAGAAACACTCAAATATGTTATTGTTTTAGCTTAAACAAGGCTAAAACAATAGCTGTAGCTTCACAGTTTGATCAATCCCAGCTCGGAAACATTCCAATTGTATTAGTGCACTGCAAAAAATCCTAAAGTTAAACTAACCTAAATCTTTATGTTGATATAACTTGACAATGTGAGTCAAAGATTTACAACTGAGAATTTTAAGTTATAAGAGAGAGAGGAGAAAGAGAGAGAGAATGAGAGACAGAAAAAGAGAGAGAAACAGGAGAGAAAGAGATTGAGAGAGAGGAAAGAAAAGAGACATGAAAGAAGAGAGAGAGAGACAGAAAGAGAGACAGAAAAGAAAGAGAGAAACAGCAGGGAGAGAGGAGAACGAGGGCGGAAGAGAAAGAGAGAAAAAGAGAGAAACAGGAGAGAAAAAGAAAGGGGGAAGAAAAACTGAGAAGACAGAGAGAGAGAGAGAGAGAGAGAGAAAGAGAGAGAAAGAGAAAATAATACAATTTTAAATCTGTGGATGTTTGTAATAATTCACACAAAGTAATCCTAAAGTAACTCAGATACTTTCATGGGCAGTAACTAAGTAGTTCCTCTGTGTCTGTTCTCCTGACATTCTCCTGTTGTTGTTCTCCTGATGTTCTCCTGTTGTTCTCCTGACGTTCCTCTGACGTTCTCCTGATGTTCTCCTGTTGTTCTCCTGACGTTCCTCTGACGTTCTCCTGATGTTCTCCTGATGTTCTCTTGTTGTTCCTCTGACGTTCTCCTGATGTTCTCCTGACGTTCTCCTGTCGTTCTCCTGCAGGACTCAGCTGGAGGAGGTGAAGTCTGAAAACGGAGCTCTGCAGGAACGATTGTCTCTGCTCCAACAGGAAGTGACGTCGCTGGAGGAGGAAGTGGACAGGAAGCGGTCAGAACTCTTCAGACTTTAGATCAGACTTTTGTTTTTGGTCTGACCGACGTTTGTGTTTCTCAGGAGGAAAACGGAAGAGACGGAACGAGAGAGAGAACGGATGAAAGAAGAGCAAGAACGACTGCTCAAAGAGGTCTGAGACTAGTCCTGGTTTAGTCCTGGTTTAGACCTGGTTTAGTCCTGGTTTAGTCCTGGTTTAGTCCTGGTTTAGACCTGGTTTAGTCCTGGTTTAGTCCTGGTTTTGACCTGGTTTAGACCTGGTTTATCTATCCATCCATCCATTTTCTTCCGCTTTATCAGGAGTGGGTTTGTGGAGGCAGCAGTCTTCCCCTTGGTCTCCTCCCGGTGGGACATGCCCGGAACACCTCACCAGGGAGGCGTCCAGGAGGCATCCGGTACAGATGCCCGAGCCACCTCAGCTGGCCCCTCTCCATGTGGAGGAGCAGCGGCTCTACTCCGCGTGTATCTGTGATCTTGTCCTTTCGGTCGTTACCCAAAGCTCATGACCATAGGTGAGGGTTGAACGTAGATTGACGGTAAATCGCTTTGTCTTTCGACTCAGCTCCTTCTTCACCACAACGGTTCGATACAGTGACCTCATCACTGCAGACGCTGCACCGATCCTCCTCAATCTCACCTCCATCCTTCCCTCACTGTGAACAAGACCCCGAGATACTTGAACTCCTCCACTTGAGGCAGGACTCTCCACCCACCTGGAGAGGGCAAGGCACCTTTTTCTGTCCAGAACCATGGCCTCGGATTTAGAGGAGCTGATCTTCATCCCAGCCGCTTCACACTCGACTCAAACCGTCCAGTGCATGTTGAAGGTCCTGGTTTGATGAAGCATCAGAACAACATCATCTGCAAACAGCAGAGATGAAATCCTGTGGAGCTCAAACCGGACACCCTCCAGACCCTGACTGCACCTAGAGACTCTGTCCATAAAAACAATGAACAGAACCGGTGACAAAGGGCAGCCCTGGGGGAGTCCAACATGCACTGGGAACAGGTCTGACTCACACAGCTCCTGCTCCGGTCGTACAGAGACTAGACAGACCTGAACAAAAGGAAGGGACACGGTCGAAAGTCTTCTCCAGATCCAGATCTCTCCAGTACCTCTCCTGGAGTAGACCTGACCTGAGTCTGGAGTACTCAGACTCAGAAACTGTGTCTGTTATCTATGTCCTCAGTGCACCTGCCCCCGACCACCACCTAGTCCTCGGTACACCCGATCAATATGAGCCCCTCTGTGGGTGGTGAGCCCAGGAGGACTGACCTACATCGCTCCTTCGGCTGGGCTCCGCTGGGCTTGCTGGGTGATGACCCGGACACCAGGCCTGGCTCCAGGGTGAGGTCCCAGCTGCACCATACTGGGCGACCGCACTTGGTCTGACCCGTCACCTAGGACCTGTGTGCCAGGGGAAACCCTACCAGGGGCATAAAGCTCCTGGATCATTCGGGTACACAAACTCCCTCACCACGATCAGGAGGCAGCTCATGGGGAAGTCCTGGTTTAGAACTGGTTCTTACACTTTCTAGTCTTGTTTCTTATCCTTTCGATCTTGTTTCTGGTCCTGATCCCGGTCCTGACCCCGGTCCTGATCCCGGTCTCTGCAGAACTCGGACCTCCGGGAGCAGATCTTGTCCCTCAGCAGCAGAAACCTCCAGCTCAGTTCTTCAAATGCAGATCTGAGCTCCAGGACCCGAGGAGAACAGGAGAGTGTGGTCCTTCTGCAGGAGAAAGTGAAGCAGCTGCGACGGGAGGAGGAGGAGAGCAGCGCCACGGTGAGTATGAGCCCGGTACTGCAGCCTGACAGCGCCACCAGCAGCACAGAGAAGGTACTACAGCAGGAGAAAAACCAGTGTTCAGTGTCTGTGAGCCTCAGGAACACGACTAACTTGTGAGATTGTTGCCTTTAGCCAGAAGCTGTTCTTGGGTTAATCCTTCCTCCCCACTTCTCTCCTTCTCCTCACCCTTTCCTCCCTCCTTTCCTCCCTCCTTTCCTCCCTCCTTTCCTCCCTCCTTTCCTCCCTTCTTTCCTCCCCTGCTTCCTCTCCTCGTTTCTTCAGGTGCAGCGTCTAAAAGAGGATTTGGTCCAAACCGAGAGAGACAAACAGCAGAAACTGAACTCATGGAACCAAGAGAAACATCTGCTGCAGACGGAGCTGTCGTCGGCCAAGACCAAGGTCAGACCTGGTTTAGACCTGGTTTAGACCTGCTTTAGACCTGGTTTAGACCTGGTTTAGACCTGGCTTAGTCCTGCTTTAGACCTGCTTTAGACCTGGTTTAGTCCTGCTTTAGACCTGGTTTAGTCCTGCTTTAGACCTGGTTTAGTCCTGGTTTAGACCTGTTTCAGACCTGTTCTTGTGTCACATGTGGCTCTGGTCCTTTAGACCTGCTTTAGCCCTGTTTTAGACCTGTTTCAAACCTGTCTAAGTCCTGTTGTTGTGTCCCAGGTGACTCTGGTCTTTTAGACCTGCTTTAAACCTGTTTCAGACCTGGTTAAGTCCTGTTTTAGTCCTGTCTAAGTCTGGTTGTGTCCCAGGTGGCTCTGGTCCTTTAGTCCTGTTTCAGACCTGGTTAAGTCCTGTTTCAGACCTGTTTCAGACCTGTTTCAGACCTGTCTAAGCCTGATTTTGTCCCAGGTGACTCTGGTCTCACAGTTGGAGTCGGACCTGCAGAGTTTGAGTCTGAAGCTTCAGTGGACGGAAGAAGACAACGAGCGACTGAAACGAGAAGCAGACAAAGACGAGAACAGGTGAGACCCACAAGACCTGGTTTAGACCGAGTTTAGACCGGTTTAGACCAGGTTTAGACCTGGTTTAGACCGGTTTAGGCGGAGGGTTAGTCCAGGACAGGTTTAGACCAGGTTTAGACTGAGTTTAGACCAGGTTTAGACTGAGTT
Source organism: Mugilogobius chulae (assembly GCA_038363315.1). NCBI lineage: Eukaryota > Metazoa > Chordata > Actinopteri > Gobiiformes > Gobiidae > Mugilogobius > Mugilogobius chulae. The sequence continues at coordinate 584,466 of JBBPFD010000536.1, forward strand.
TAGACCAGGTTTAGACTGAGTTTAGACCAGGTTTAGACCAAGTTTAGACCTGGTTTAGACCTGGTTTAGGCCAGGTTTAGACTGGGTTTAGTCCAGGACAGGTTTAGACCAGGTTTAGACTGAGTTTAGACCAGGTTTAGACTGAGTTTAGACCAGGTTTAGACCTGGTTTAGACCTGGTTTAGACCTGGTTTAGGCCAGGTTTAGACTGGGTTTAGTCCAGGACAGGTTTAGGCCTGGTTTAGACTGAGTTTAGATCAAGTTTAGACTGAGTTTAGATCAAGTTTAGACTGAGTTTAGACCGGGTTTAGACCGAGTTTAGACCGAGTTTAGACCAGGTTTAGACCAGGTTTAGACCGAGTTTAGACCAGGTTTAGACCGAGTTTAGACCGAGTTTAGACCAGGTTTAGACCGAGTTTAGACCAGGTTTAGAACAGGTTTAGACCAAGTTTAGACCAAGTTTAGACCAGGTTTAGGGCAGAGTTTAGACCTGGTTTATACCCGGTTTGTCCTGCAGGTGGAGCAGTTGAGTGCGTCTCTGAGCTCTCTGGAGTTGGAGGCGGAGTCTCTCCGAGCGCAGATACAATCGACCAATCAGGAGAGTCTGAGCCACAAACAGGAAGTGACACAAGCTCAGAGGAAACTTCAAGAAGCCCACAACAAGGTTAGTCCTGCTTTAGTCCTGTTTTAGTCCTGCTTTAGTCCTGTTTTAGTCCTGCTTAGTCCTGGTTTAGTCCTGTTTTAGTCCTGCTTTAGTCCTGCTTTAGTCCTGCTTTAGTCCTGCTTTAGTCCTGCTTCAGTCCTGTTTCAGTCCTGCTTTAGTCCTGCTTTAGTCCTGTTTTAGTCCTGCTTCAGTCCTGTTTTAGTCCTGCTTTAGTCCTGTTTTAGTCCAGCTTTAGTCCAGCTTTAGTCCAGCTTTAGTCCTGGTTTAGTCCAGCTTTAGTCCTGGTTTAGTCCTGCTTTAGTCCTGCTTTAGTCCTAATTTAGTCCTGGTTTAGTCCTGCTTTAGTCCTGCTTTAGCCCTGGTTCTGACCCGGTTTGGTCTGGTTTGGTCCGGTTCAGGTGGAGGAGCTGGAGTCGAGTCTCAGAAGGTTCGTCACAGAGAAGGAGGAAGTGACATCGTCGTTGGAGGCGGAGCTACAGCAGCTGCGAATCACAAACCACCAACTGGAGTCCAAGGTCAGACCCTCCTTAAACCGGTTGAGATCCTGGTTAAACTGGTTCAGATCCTGGTTAAACTGGTTCAGATCCATGTTAAACTGGTTCAGATCCATGTTAAACTGGTTCTGATCGTGGTTAAACTGGTTTTTGTTTCAGGTCCATGAAGTCCAGACGGAGAACCAACAAATCCAGAAACTAAACCAACAACATCTGGAGCTGAAGAGCAAAGTCAAGCATTTAGAGACGGAGAAGATCCAGGCCCAGGACCAGGTCTGAACCAGGACTAAACTATCGACTAGACCAGGACTAAAACAGGACTGAAAACAAGACTAGCCTACTTAAATGCCATCCTTGTAGCCTAGTAGCGTAAAGACGAATCTAAAATGGCCCATTTTTTAAAAATTTTTTGTGTGGAAAAAACGTTTGCACAGTCTTCTAAATTTTCATAACATTTCCTAAAAAGTAACTAATACATAATAACAATAATAAAACAAAACAAAATCTAACACTGCATTTTTATAGTATCATTTTACGTTTTCCTTATACCTTAAGGTCCTCTAGCCAACAGTTCTATCAAAATTTCTGTGAAACATTCGCCAGTGAAAAATTGAACAGCTCAAGTATAGGTGAAGCTGTTGATGTGTCAAAATAAAAGCTGGTCTTTCATAGCTCCAGTTTAATGAGTGTGGTGGTGTTTTGGCAGACTTAAAGCTAAAAATCAATAGTAAAATGTCACCTAACTTTTTGGTATGTCTGCTTGTTAAAAATGTATTAAAATACTCCACAACAAACAGAATAAAAAAGAAAACACAAAAACAGACTTTGGCTGGCGTATAGACTGTCGAAATTCCCTCTGGTCAGATGGGATTTGGGCTCTTCACAAGAGCTTTATTTATTTATTTATTTTTGACAGATATGGATTTATAAAGTAGAAACTTTAGTGAAATCTCTTAATTTATAATGCAATCATGAGTCAAGTTTTATTCTGTCATGCTGTGACTTGTTGATTCCACCAAGACGAAGCTGCCTGCCCTGAGGCAGAGATAAAATATAGGCAAAGTACTTGAGTTAGGCTACATCACATAGGCCTACTCTTCCCAGGACTTCCCTTTTAGCTGCGTATACTTATGCCTTTTCTCTCACTAACATAGTTACGCCTATATTTGCTGGATTTGGGTTGAATTCCGTGCTTAGGAAATGAAGTACAATGTTGTAATAACAAATCACTTTCATGTGAAATGTGGAAAACTTTGTGTAACCCCGTGACAAAGCAATAGCTTAGCTTAAACCCCACCTGCTCAGGCCAGTATAGGCTACCATTTATAAATGACCAGCTACAGTAGACTATACCCTTTTCCATCATTAATGAGTTTCTCTTTCATTTTGAATTACAATAATAAGCCGTACGAACTTGTTCTACTTAATGTAAACAAAGCCAGGGCCATGTGGTCATGTGCTTTCCCATTGGCAGTTAAAGCTACATCTCTGGTGCTGCTGTTGTCACTTTTGGGGCATAAATATTTGTGTTTCCTCTCGTCTTTAAGTAAAACATCACCGCAAACAGTGAACAGAAAGCCATTTAGCGACAGATTATATAATTATAGTCCCGCATCGTGTGTGCGTGTGCGTCTTGTTGTGCTCCTTGTGTCGTAATTATGGCACGCAGCGTCTTTTCAGCTGCTGCCTAATCTCCAGCTCACTAAATAGAGCTTGTCAATCAAAGCGTACACTGGGGCCACAGACAAGAGAGCCTGATTGCTGCCACTGTCCTCCTCTCTCCCTCTCCAGTCTCCAGCCTTGCGCGTTTTAGCCTTGATTTCAGCATTTCAGTCCAGTTGTTGTTGATTCTGGCACACATATTGGACAAACATGCCTCTTGTATTTGTTCTCCAGTCTGGGCCCGGGTTTTAGTGAAAATTGGTGTGACATTGGAAACAGCTTTGACATCCACTAAGTTAAAATAGCAGAGAAGCTGTAAGTTAAGTCGAGCAGAAGCTATATTTAGGAAAGAACGGTGCACTGTTTTGACATTGTGAGTTGAATCTATAGAGCTGCTGACTCTATGGGATGTAAACAGTCTCAGTGGAGTGTATTGAGATGGTTTAGGGAGAGTTTTCTGGCACTTGTTGCTGTAATATTGAATATTTGTTTGTGCTTTGTCATTCACCTGCGGTTACAGAGAAGTGGGAGAGTAAATGCCACCTGAATAAAAACATCTTTTCTCTATTTTGGCTCAAGCTACTCGTTTTTATTGTGTAGTTTTACTCTTCTGCATGTGTAGCTAAAAAGTTCTTTACTCCGTTAGTTGTAGCCTACAACACAAAACAATATTTGAGCAGTAGTGGAAAGCAGGCTAAATATAGCCTATATCATTTTTTGTATTGTTTATAGCCAACATTTTACAGTTTAAACATATAGTAGCCCTAAAGGCTTAGAATGTAATTTTTAATGATTTAATTAATTAATGTTACGTCTTTGTGTCTGCACTAACTGGCCAGAATCTGCATGCCGTTTCCATCATTAAGCAACATTATTTATTAGTCAAGTTTACTCATCTTTTTAATGTGCATAACTTTTACTTGGGCATTCGTTCGACTATTTGTAATTGGTATAGGCTCTGTCAGTAGTTCCAATTCAGTAGCTATTCGTTCACTCCACTGTTTTAGAATATTTAGCCTTTTGTTCCATGTGGCAATATCATTTTTGACAAAAGGCACTTTTTTTTTTGTACAGAATCTGTTTTCTGTTGGCTCTGCTCAGTCAGTCTGAGGACAAAAGATGGTGGTAATTCTCATTCATGTGGCTAAAACACAGATTGAGTAAAGTTTGTGATTATTTTCCCGTCATAATGTTGAACCGTTTCCGCCCTTCGTCATAACCAGCGTCATGTGACTGTCTCACGCAGAGCCAAAGCACTGTCCTTGTGCGCGCTCATAAAAGTGTGCACCGTGGATTGCCCAGTGTGGTCATTTTTTTGGCGCAGTGGTGTTTGCGCTACGTACCAGCTCCAGCAGTCTCGGCCTCGTGCGCACCGCGGCCTCGTGGACATGAATCTGATCAATCAGATCAATCAACAGAGATTACTGTAATCCCGAGGGTCAGCGCGAGGGCAGCAGGACACGCAGAGTTCACACCTTCCTGCGCAGTGAACAGCCCACACAAATCTGCGTAGGAATGGCAAACATTTAATGCACAGCGTGGATCGGATCATTTAAGTTTAAAGACGAGCCCACGCGCACGACATTGATCACGTGAACGCTTAACCTAATGTGTGTATGTGTGACTTAATGTGGTTTCACCGTCAAATGAACCGAGCAAGTTCATGTGCACATTTTACGCGCTACCAGACACTACAATATGGATACATTCGAATCTTACTTTGCACAGAATTGGACAATACTCGTGAAAATCTCGTGTTTCAAGTTGTTGACAGATTAAGGAGCTTCTTTCAGATAAGAAACGACCCAGAAGCAAATAACATAGTGAAGAGGTCATTTAATATTTTTTCCTATTGAACTAATAGCATCAAAAGTAAAAAAAACAAAAACCGCCCACCATATAATTTATATTATGCTGTATCTTTAAAATATAACTCAATTCCTAACTCTTCTTAACTAAGATTCAATAAATGTTCTTGCCTCGGTGCACACAAAGGTACACATGGAATTCTTTTGCCGGGCTCTTACGGGTTCAAATAATTAAAAAAAAAAATTAAGTGCAAAAGGTATAGCTTATTCCATTAGTTTTGTATAGATTAGGGGTATCCAATCTGTAGCTCGAAAGCTAGTTCTCCACCACCTACCAAGTATTCACTTGAATTTAAGTGAACACCTTTAAATTCAAATTCGAGCATTTAGTCCACATTACTAATAATGTACTGTAAATGCATGTAGATGTCCAACTGTGTACAGCAGTATGAATATTTAGTTTTTATAGCGAGAGCCAAAAGAAAGTAGCTTAAAGTATCTCCGGAGGAAAGAGATCAGAGCCCTGGTTTAGATGCTTTCATTATTTGTCCTAAAGTAAATAAATACAATTTTTTAAAAACTAGAACGTAAGCTTAATTTAAAAAAAAAAATCTAAGTGGGAATAATTTAGAAATAGTTGAATTTACTCAAATTGTGTCAGCAAAGACATAAAAAATAATAAAGACCAAGAAAAATAATATTCTTGGTACAACCACGTGTTCTGTGCGAAAGTGTGGGGCGTACATTATGAGTGCTGGAAGGGCATAATTTCAATTAGCTAGTTCTTTTTCTGTGGTTCAGTATTTTCATCTCATTTTCTGTAATTTAGGGTTGAGCAAAGTAACGGAGTATACGACTTTTACGCACACCACGTAGTTACAGATCTTCTGAAACAAAACTTCTTTCTCGGCAGGACCTATTCTTGACATGAACGCGGGACAAGAGTTGTTTTTGTGCGCTGCTTCTTTTTGGGTTGCATCGAGCCATAAAGGGATGATGGTGGTTCTGCAAATAGTGAAGAAAAATAAAAAGTTTTTGTTTTCACCTTTTTGTCTTACTGGCAATTAGTTAACGTCATCTTGTAATGCACTAACTAAAATAAAAGTAAATATGTGCTGTTATTTAGTATAACAGCACATATTTACCAGAGTGATTGGATGAGTGGCGAAACCTTTGTCCACACAGAAAAATATTCGATTGGAAATTTAGATTACAAGATAGATTTCTTATTAGTACCAATGAAACAATAAATGTTATTCTTAGTAATCACCTGATTCAAGTACCTTTTAACTCATTTATTATTTTCCCCCAAAGCATTCAACAGAATTCAACCTTAACACGGACCCAAAGTCAATGCAATGCACTTAAACAAAACATAACCAGTTAGCGCACGTTGTTTGCTCGTTTATTTAGAGGTTTGCGTATTACTGTAAAACTAGCATTCACTAAAACAATATTTACATCATGGAGGAACCCAAAAAGATGAATCACTGACATACCTCTATTAGCAGGACATTTTTGAGGATTTGGGCAATGCACACTGCCACCTCGTGACGCAACAAGGAACTAACACAGCTCAAAGTCAACATACAGTTTTATTCATAAAAATTCAAACGACACTCAACGAAGAATAAACCACAACGTCGCTAAATCACTTCAGTAGAGACACGTTTAAATTTGACTACAAAAAAAAAAAACAAAAAAACATAACATAAATCTACATAGAACATGTATTTGTATTTAAAAACTGTGTTCCAATCAAGCAAAACAAAGAAAAAAAAAGTTAGGATACAGAGATTCTTGGCACTGTGAATGCAATATTTAACAGAAAGGTTGATACCAGCTTGTTTGATGCTGTGAGAAACTTTAAATAAATGTGGCAAAGCAAAGGGAATTATTGAATGTCAAGAGAAAAGACAATTGGCTTGAATAAAAGGCACTTCTTGTAAAAAAAAAAAAAATTGTCAATTGAAACGGATGAATGGTAAATATGCAATCATTTGAAAAATTCGGCTCGGAAATAGGCATTATCATATAACACAAGCAAGATCTGCTGTTGATATTATGGTATGTTATTACTTCCTTTAGTAGTCTGAGCAAATGTAAATAACACTGAAAAAAACCTGTTGTGTTGTAATTTTCTTTCCTAATAGAATTTAAAATATATCGGTGATAGAATGATCTAAAACTCCCCAGTAACAAAAAACACATTGTGGCAGCAACCGTCAAACTGCGTGCTTGTGTGTGTAAAGAGCACTGCTGCCCTCTAGTGTTAGAGGAACCAAAGTACATGTTGAATCTGCAACAACACGTGATACACTGGAACTAATGTCCCTTTACATTACATTTAGCTTGAAGCAGATGTAAAAGTACAATTATGCTGCCTAAAATGGTGGAAAACAGCATATTTTAAGGAAGTTTGTTATTTTATTTCCTTTTTTGAGAAAAAACTTTCAATCAAATCCTTGCCAGTCGCTTTGTTCAGAGTCATACTCGAGCTCCACTCCGATGCACCGCACTCCCTCTAAAAGCATAGGCGTCCCGTGGTGCCGGTCTGTAAAATAAAATGTGAAAACGGTTAGTAAAAAAGATTTAAAGAGGCCAAATGTAAGATGCACAACAATCACAGATGAACTTGTGTTGCTGGAGTGTGAAATAACCATTACGTTGAAAATTAGAAGCTACTGACCAATTGGGAAGCCTGATGTATTAGCTAGTAGGCTCGCTGCCCCAGCCTTAACACCTGACGCCTCAACCTCCAATTACAACCAACATGCAAGCTCCACACAGAAAGGCTGGCCGTGCGGGAATTGAACCCACGGCCTTCTTGCTGTGAGGCCAGAGCGCTATTTGCTCTGCCAATAAAAGCAGTACTTCAACAACACTATTTGAAGAACATGTGGAGAACTGTTGACCGTCACAAACTTCCCAATGCGAAGTCTCAGAATACCAGAACAGTTCTTGACCCTACTTTGTCCCGCCTACTTTTCTAGGACATGCACTTCCTGTTTAGCTGCATTTAGCCTGTAGATTTCAGTCGATGGGTTTATTTTACCTGTAATTATATTTAATTAAAATTGCCCCACAAGACAAACAAACATGTTAAATACCTTAACAGAGCTAAACAGGAAGTGCATTTCCAAGCCAAGTGGGCGGGACAAAATAGGGTCAATAGTCACCATCAACTGAGTTTGACCAGCTAGTCCACATGTGGTTTTTGAATCTGGAGAAAGTATTCCACTATCTCCCTTGTGGTGTCCTTTTTGGAAGTGCTCCAGGAATATGGAGTTGTCTGGGCTGTTCTCCAGGATTACAGAGTTCTGGGTTCCTTGCTCAGGGTTGTGCTGTGGGAATACAAAATTAAATTTTTCCAAGGTTGTTGTGCCATTACTTGGTGAACACACTTTTTTTCAAAGCCCTAGACCTAGATCTGCCTGTTGTTGTTAAACAATCTGCCTGCATTTACTAAAAATTAACCCTTGTGTCCCGTTGGGGAGTTTTACTCCATTTTTTGGCACTTTTCATTTTTAAAGTGTCCACCATTGCTACAGTTATGGAGATATTTCAATGATTTCTTGTTACAAACCTTAGATCGAGTCATATTTTCAAAAAATTAACTTGCAGTTTTGCCAAACCCATAGTCTTGTCATTTACACATGAGCTGTCCTTATGTTCTGTTAGCGCCCTTTTACTCCACTTTTTTTGACGGCTGTGAAAATATAGTAAAATGTTTATTTTTCAAACTTTTTTTGCTTAAATCTGTTAATCCACTTCTGTTCTGACTAAAAATACCAAATTTGAAAAAAATCCTCAGTGTTTTAATATTTTTACAGACTTATAAAAAAGTTGATTTTCAGAGGAGGTGAAAATGTGACACAAAATGGCCCATTTTTCAACTAAAATGAAAATATAATCTGGATTTTTTTGGACCTTTAATTACAGCCTTGGAGATGTTAAAAATGAGTCCTGACTTTGACTTTGATGTATTTGTAGTTTTTGTGCAGAAGCAGTTAACAGTATTTTCTTCCTCTTGTTCTGTTAGCGCCATTTTTTCCCCCATTGACTTCCATTATAAACACATTTTTTTACTGCTCTGAAAATCCACTATAAAAGTGTGATTTTCCAAACTTTTATGTTTGTTCCTTTTCAGAAGAAGTGAAATAAGTCATTTTTAGACTTGGTGATGAAATGTGTGAATTTCCTATTGAAACAGGCCTGTGAATAGAAAGGCACAGTTTCCCCATGTAAACCTATGGAGCCAACAGAAGACAGGACATGTTTGGATTTAGGAGGCTCCTGGGGGCGTGGCCTCCCTGGGGCGGGGTGGAGGTGTGTGGGGGGGCACTGGGGGGTGTTGGGAGTATTAGCGTGAATTTTGAACAATATGCATATTTGAATGTAGTGCCCTTATTACAATAGGATAAGCTGTCTTTGAACAGCTCTATTCTATACACCATTATATGCACAAACACCAAACTTCACACACATACTCCCCAACACCCCCGGTGCCCCCCACACACCTCCACCTTGCCCCAGGTGAGGCCACGCCCCCAGGAGTCTCCTAAACACAAACATATCTCCTCCATATGTGGAGGTCCATGCTGTCCTATACGTCCCATAGGTTTGAATGGGGAAACTGTGTCTTACTCTTCACAGGCCTGTTTCAATGGGAAATACACACATTTCATCACCAAGTCTAAAAATGACTTATTTCACTTCTTCTGAAAAGGAACAAACATAAAAGTTTGTAAAATCACACTTTTATAGTGGATTTTCAGAGCAGTAAAAAAAGTGTTTATAATGGAAGTCAATGGGGGAAAAAATGGCGCTAACAGAACAAGAGGAAGAAAATACTGTTAACTGCTTCTGCACAAAAACTACAAATACATCAAAGTCAAAGTCGGGACTCATTTTTAACATGCCCAAGACTGTAATAAAAGGTCCAAAAAAATTCAGATTATATTTTCATTTTATATGAAAAATGGGCATTTTTGTGTCAGATTTTCACCTCCTCTGAAAATCAACTTTTTTATAAGTCTGTAAAAATATTAAAACACTGAGGATTTTTTTCAAATTTGGTATTTTTAGTCAGAACAGAAGTGGATTAACAGATTTAAGCAAAAAAAGTTTGAAAAAAATATATTTTACTTTAATTTTACAGCCGTCAAAAAAAGTGGAGTAAAAGGGCGCTAACAGGAGATTAGGAACTTTTTTCTAACGGGACACAAGGGTTAAACAAATTGTATTGTTTCTGTTTGTATTGACCAAATGTTTCATTGTTTCATTTTCTGACAAATTTTGTTTGCTAAATCAAAATCATGTTAAGTCCTCTGAGATAACTGCTGTTGTAATATTGGGCTATACAAATTAATTCAATTGAAAATGAAATATAATTTACGCGTTGACGTGATGCAGCGCTTCGCACAAGTGCTGTTTTCGTGCCACAAGTGTTTTGTGCTTCTTTTTGTTTTAACACTAAAAACACAATATTAAATTTAAAATTTTCGGGCTTCACAATAACATTGTAAAACTACATTATTGGGTTTTCACAAAAAAATACTGTAAAATTGTGTTTTCGCAATAAAAGCGCTGCAAAACTACGTTTTTGGACTTTTTGCAATAAAAGCACCGTAAAACAACCTTTTTAAACTTTGCAATAAAAGCTATATAAAACACTATTAGGGCTTTTCACACAAAAAAGGCATTGTAAAACTGCGTTTTGGGGGGTTTTCTAAAGAAAACAACTGTAAAACGTATTTTGGACTTTTTACAATAAAAGCAATGTAAAAGCATTTTTCGTACTTCACAATAACATTGTAAAACTACGTTATTGGGTTTTCACAAAAAAAAAAAAAAATACTGTAAAATTGTGTTTTTGCAGTAAAAGCATCATAAAACTATGTTTTTGGACTTTATGCAACAAAAGCACTGTAAAACTATGTTTTTGGACTTTTAGCAATAAAAGCACTGCAAAACAAAATTTTTGGGCTATTTCATATTAAAACACTGTAAAACAACATTTTTGGACTTTTTACAAGAAAAGCACTGTAAAACTAAGTTTTGGGGCTTTTTGCAATAAAAGCACTGTAAAACTACATTTTTGGACTTTTCGCAATAAAAGCACTAAAACAACGATTTTGGACTTTTTGCAACAAATGCACTGTAAAATTATGTTTTGGGGCTTTTTGCAATAAAAGCACTGTAAAACTATGTTTTTGGGCTATTTCATATTTAAACACTGTAAAACCACATTTTTTGGCTTTTTGCAATAAAAGCACTGTAAAACTATGTTTTGGGACTTTTTGCAATAAAAGCACTGTAAAACTATGTTTTGGGGCTTTTTGCAATAAAAGCACTGTAAAACTACGTTTTTGGACTTTTTGGACTTTTGGNTGAAGTTACCTGATGCTAACTGAGCTAATTGATGCAAACTGTGAATGGCTAACGTGATGCTAACCTGAAGCTAACCTAAAGCTAACTGTGTTCAGGTGCAGCTGGAGGAATCGTTGATACTTTGACAGTGATACTAACGTGAAGCTAACCTGATGCTAATGTGAAGCTAACCTAAAGCTAACCTGTGCTAACCTGAAGCTAACTGATTCTAACCTGATGCTAACTGTTCAGGTGGAGCTGGAGGACATGTTGTCGCTGCTGCAACAGAAAACTGCAGATCTGGAACTCAACTGAAGGTTTCACGAAGTCTGCTCCAGGAGAAATCCAAGAACTGAAAGGACCAGGTGAGGACTGGACCAAGACTAGACCAGGGCTGGAGCAGGACTGGACCGGGACTGGAACCAGAACTAGACCAGGACTGGACCAAGACTGGACTGGGACTGGACCAGGGCTAAAGCAGAACTAGACCAGGACTTAAACAAGACCAAAGCAGGACAAAAGATAACTAAACTGGAGCTCAAGGACCAGGTGAGGACTGGACCAGGACCAAGACTAGACCGGGACTGGAGCAGGACTGGACCGGGACTCGACCAAGACCAAAGCAGGACTCTCTCTCTTTCTCTCTTCTTTCGTTCCCTATTTTCTCTTTTTTCTTTCTTTCTATCTATCTCTCTTCTCTTTTTCTCTGTTTCTCAGAGGTCTCTAGGGGCCCACACTAACAGTCTGTCTTTCTTTCTCCTCCTTTCTCGCTCTCCTCTTTCTCTCTCTCCTTTCTCTGTCTCTCTCTCTCCTCTTTTTCTTTCTCTCTCTCCTCTTTCTCTCTCTCTCCTGGTCTCAGATGTCTCTAGGGCCCACACTACAGTCTCTTCTTTTCTCTTCTCTCTTATTCTATGTTCTCTTCCTTCTTATTTTTTCTTTCTTCTTTCTCCTCTTTCTTTCTTCTCTCTCTCCTCTCTTTCACTCTTTCTTTCTTCCTCTTTTTTCCTTTTTTCTTCTCTTCTTTCGTTCTATTCTTTTCTCTCTCTATTTCTTTCTTTTTCTCTCTCTCTCTCCCACACCAACAGTCTCTCTCTCTTTTTTCTTTCTCTTCTGTTTTTTCCTTTCTCTCTTCCTCTGTCTTTCTTTCTCGTTCTCTTCTGTTTTTTCCTCTTCACTTCTCCCTTTACTTGTTTCTCTTACTTCTCTCTTTCTCTTTTCTTCTCTCTTTTCTCTTTCACTTCTTCTTTCTTTTTTTCTCTTTCGTTCTATTCTTTTTCTCTCTTCTATTTCTTTCTTTTTTCTCTTCTCACTCTCTCTTTTCCTTCTCTCTTTCTGTTTTTTCTTCCTCTTTTTCTTCACTTCTCTCTTCTCTTCTTTCTCTCTCGTTCCCTCTCTAACGTTTGTCTCTCTCTCTGTTCTCTAGGGCCCACACTAACAGTCTCTTCTTTTTTTGTTTCTCTTTTCTTCCTCTTTTTCTCTTTCTCTCATTCTTCTCTCCCCCCTCTCTCTATTCTCTGTCTCATCCTTGTCTCTCTCTCTCTTCTGTCTCTCTTCTCCTCTCTTTCTCCTGCATAACCTACGCGGTCAACGCAGTCTCTGCTCTTCTGTCCAGACTGTAATTAGGTGGCCTCACTCTCTAACAAGTCTTGTCTTTTACTTCCTTTTCCTTTCTTCTCTCGTTCCTCTTTTTTCTCCTTTCTTCTTCTCTCTCCTCTTTCTCTCTTCTGTGTGTCCCGATGTTTAGCTTAGGGCCTGCCCACACTAACGTCTCTCTCTGTTCTCTTGCTTTGTCTTATCTGCCTATAATTTTCATTCCTCTTCCTCTCTTTCTCCTTTCTTCTTTCTTTCTCTGCTCTGTCCTTCTTCGTCTCTTCTCTCTCTTTTTTCTCTTTCTCTTCTCCCTATTTCTTCCCTTTCTCTTCTTCCTCTTTACTTCACTCCTATTTCTGTCTATTCTCTTTTTTTCTAGCCTTTGTCTCTCTGTTCTTCTTCTTCTTTGTCTCTCCTTGTGTCCCAGATTCTCTAGGGGCCCAACTACACGTCTGTTTGGCTACTTTTCTCTTTCTCTCTTATTCTATCTTTCTCTTCCTTCTTTATTTTTTTCTTTCTTTCTTTTTTCTTTCTCCTCTTCTTTTTCTTCTCTCTCCTCTCTCTCTTTTCTTCTTCTTTTTCTTGTCTCTTTCTCTCTTCTATTTCTTTTCTCTCTCTCTCCCTCTCTCTCTTTCTTCTCTTTCTTCTCTCTCTTTTTTCTTTTCTTCTCTTCTCTTTTCTTCTTTTTTCTCTTCTCTTCTCTCCACCCACAGTCTCTCTCTCTCTTTTTTCTTTCTCTTTTTTTTTTCCTCTTCTCTCATGCTTTCTCTCTCTTCTCTTTCTTTCTCTTCTCTTTTTTTCCTCTCACTTCTCCTCTTTTTCTTCTGTTTCTCTTTCTTTCTTTTCCTCTTTCTTTTCCTTCTTTCTCCTTTCTTTTCCTCTTTCTTTTCTTCTCTCTCTTTTTTTCATATTCTCTCGTTTTCTCTTTTTCTCCATCTCTTTCTCTTCTTTTTTCTTCTCTCTCTTCTTTTCTCTTTTTCTTTTTCTCTTCTTCCCTTCTTTCTTTCCTCTTCTTTCTTCCTTCCTTCTTTCTTTTTTCTCCTTCTTCTTTTTCTTCTCTTTATTCTCTTTTCTCTTTCTTCTTTTCTTTTCTCTTTTTTCTTTCTCTTTTTCTACTCTCTCTCCTTCTTTTTTTTCTTTCACATCTCTTTCTTTCTTCTTTCTTTCTTTCTCTTTTTTCCTCTTCTCTCTCTATTTCTTTCATCTTTCTCTCTTTCTTTCATTTTTTATCTCTCTCTCTCTCTCTCTCAGATGTCTCTAGGGGCCCACACTAACAGTCTCTCTCTGTGTCCCAGATGTCTTTAGGGCCACATAACAGTCTCTCCCTGTGTCCAGATGTTTTAGGGGCCACACTAACAGTCTCTCTCCCTGTGTCAGATGTCTTTAGGGGCCCACTAACAGTCTCTCTCTGTGTCCCAGATGTCTCTAGGGGCCCACACTAACAGTCTCTCTCCTGTGTCCAGATGTCTCTAGGGGCCCACACGGGGCCGTCCTGCAGCAGTTGTACCTGGAGAACTCTGACCTGCAGGTGGCGCTGCAGGAGACGGAGCAGAAGACACAGAACGGCCCAGAACAAGAGCAAGTCCTGGAGTCCAAAGTCCAGGCTCTGAACCGGGTCCTGAAGCAGCTGGTGCCCACGCGCTGGTCTGAGTCTGGGTCCTGAACCGGTCTGAGTCTGGGTCCTGAACCGGTCTGAGTCTGGTCCTTAAACCGGTCTGAGTCTGGGTCCTGAACCGGTCTGAGTCTGGGTCCTGAACCAGTCTGAGTCTGTCCCTAAACCGGTCTGAGTCTGGGTCCAGGACCGGTCTGAGTCTGGGTCCTGAACCGGTCTGAGTCTGGGTCCTGAACCGTCTAGTCTGTAGGTCTTTTCCTGACCGGTAGTCTGGTCCAGACGGTCTGAGTCGGTCCGACCGGTCAGACCGGTCCGGTTGGTTAAACGGTCCGAGTCTGGGTCTTGAACCGGTCCGAGTCTGGGTCCAAAACCGGTTCGAGTCTGGGTCCAAAACCGGTCTGAGTCTGGCTCCAAACTGGTCGAGTCTGGCTCCCAACCGGTCTCAAACTGGACTTAAACCGATCTCAAACTGGACTTAAACCGGTCTCAAACTGGACTTAAACCGGTCTCAAACTGGACTTAAACCGGTCTCAAACTGGATTTAAACCGGTCTCAAACTGGACTTAAACCGGTCTCAAACTGGACTTAAACCGGTCTCAAACTGGACTTAAACAGGACTTATAAACCGAGGTGTAAATGAAGTTGTAAAATGTAATAAATCCTGTTTTTATCCAGCGTTTGTCTCTTGGTTTGTTGGAGATAAAGACCGCGGTGAAGTTAGAAGGATTTTGGATATTCGCTCACGGATTTCCGATGTCAATAGCTCCTAAACGAAAACACTTGAATGATAAAAACATACACATACTCACGTTACATGGTCAACTGACTATAACAAAATTTTTTAAATCAGATGCGTATTTTGGCCGCAGTGAAATACATGATCGCCCACACGAAACAGGAGGTGAGACACACTTAGGGACCGTCAACAAAGTGCAAAGACAATTTGAAAAATGGTTAATAGCTTGAACAATATTTCATGTCTACGAACTATAACATTAAAGTCGACCTATTCTGTCAAATTCACTTTTCTAAGTTTTTAACCTTGTTCTAACGGCTCCTTCATCATTAGTTTACTCCAAGTTATATTTGAATTGATTCATACATGTTGGAGTAATCTTGTTTTGTTCTTCAGCTGCAGCTCAAGTGTCTCACTACCACTAGCCCGCCCACTTGTCTGGATTTACTTGTTATAATTCAAAAGATTAAAACTCAAAGTGAAGCATAAATGGTTCAAAACTGTCCCAGAGACACTTTACAACAATAAAAAATTGTTTTTAAAAATCTGTTGCTTTTTACAGTTACATTTAAAATGAAGAGGCGGGGCTTATCAGTGAAGAGGCGGGGCTTATCAGATCTGCAGTTTTGAACAGGAAGTCAGTAGAGCTGTTTCTATTTTTAAGTTGTTTAGATCAACTTTGTGTTTTACAATGAACAAAAGGTAAATTACTGATCTGTGTATGTTCTAGTTTCTTACTAAATATAAAAAAATACAATAGGACCCCTTTAAAACTAAATAATTCAAACAGTTTTAAGATTAACTTTTTTTTAATCACCAAATCTGATCAAATATACATTTGCGCTTGCGTCCTGCAGAAAGCGCGCCTCTCCATTTGTTTACATTGGGAAACTTGTTCGAATTAAACAACGAAACAGGACGACAGCAGCTGCTTTCATCAGGTCTGAACCGGTCTGACAGACGTCTGTCCCTGAAGCTTGAGTCAGCGTTTTTCTCGCCGTTTTCTCACTTACCTGAAAGTAACTTCTAAGAGTCGTAGGATCAAGATTCATCCATAAATGTTAGCTTAGCAGCAGAACTTTTGTTTTCACAAAGTGATAAACTCTTGACGTTAGCTGACAACGGAGCTTTTTAGACTTGTTTCCACTGTTTGTGTGGATGTGCGGAGGTTCTTTCTACAGGCGGGGTGCGCGCGCATCGCCCGTGTTGAGAAACAAAAATCCCTCTATAGGTTTTACACTAAAGGGTTGTCACTGTGCGCTGATGAGTGCTTGACAGGAGCGTGAGTGTGTCACTCACATAGCCAATGGTGTCTTAAGTGTTTTTACCCTGGGAGAGTTTTTTTTAAAAGCGGCTCTGAGTCTTGACCCGGACCCGGCCCGAGCTCTACCTGGCTCGGGCTCAGGTCCAGAATCTAAAGTCTAGTACCACAGCACGCAGGCATTCACGTACACTACGCACTTCAAAACAAAACATAGCGCCCCAAAGAAAGGAATGACACCTTATAAAAATGCCAAAACGCAAATGTAGCCACATTTACGCAAGATATCCAGTTTCTGTCCAGGTCGGGACCGTTCGAGGCAGAATGTCTGGTGTGCAAAGTAACTCAAGTTTAGCATAATTTAACAAACTGTATTAATATTCTATGAACAGAATCGAAACAACTTTGAAATTGTGGCACAGAAGAGTTTTTATGACATGTGACTTAAAAGATAAATGAAATATTATAAAGAAAAGACGACCTTCCTCTGTGATGTCACATTTAGTAATCCAGTTCTATAAATGTAATAGTATACAATGATTTAAAGGTGTATTGTGCAACATTTCGATTTGGCTAAAAATAGACTTGAATACTTGTTTTATTATTAAGCTGTACCTGTGTTTTTACTTGTAATCAGCGTGTATGAACACAAAATGGACCATTATTTATTTGTTTTTATAGAAAAACTGTTCCTTAAGTTAAATCTTATCCTCATTCAGAGGATAGCATGGTTTAACTTTCTATTCCTACTGAACTGTGTCATTGACTTTTCACCCCCAGAAAGTTAGAGTTTACAGAGAAGTTTAACATTAGGCTATTTAATGAAATTATTAATGTACGTTAAACATAACAACTCAATACGTTTTATTTTACGAAGTTAAATATATGTTTAAAAACATAGTAAAAGTGTTCTATCCGTATTTATTCTATGTCTCCTCCTTTTTGATCATCCAAATCTGGTCACCCTACCTAGAGATGCACTGATCCGATACTGGGATCGAATATCGGTGCCGATCCAGGAAATCTTGCTGGATCGAGTATCGGCTCCATGATATCGGTTCAGCCGATATCCTAGTTGTGTTTAATTGGACATAATGAGTCTGATTTATGTCTGATGTTGATCCAGAATGTCTCATAATGTTTGACATTTTATTCTTTCTCTCTCTCTTTCTTCTCTTTTTCTCTCTCTCTCTTCTCACTCTCCTCTCTCTTCTTTCTTTTGTTTCTCTCTTTCTTCTCTCTAATTCTATCTTCTCTCTACTACTGTCTTCTCTTCTTTCTTTCTTTCTTTCTTTCTTTCTTTCTCTCCTCGCACTCTCTTTCCCTCTCTATCTTCTTTGTTCTCTTCTCTCTCTCCTCTCGCTCTCTCTCTCCTCTTGCTCTCCCTCTCCTTCTCTCTCTATTTCTGTCTTCTCTCTCTCTCTTACTCTTTCTCTCCTCGCGCTCTCTCTTTCCCTCTCATCTCGTGCTCTTTCTTCTCTTCTCTTGCTCTCTTTCCCTCTCCTCTCTTTCTCTCTCTCTTTCTCTCTCCTCGTGCACTCTCTTTCTTTCTCTCTTTCTCTCTCCTCTCTTTCTTCTCTCTCTCTCTCTCCTCGTGCACTTTCTTTCTTTCTCTCTTTCTTCTCTTCTCTCTTTCTTTTCTTCTCTCTCTTTCTCTCTCTTCTTCTTAAGTTGTTCAGTTTTGTCTTGCAGTATAAATAACACTTTATGATCAAAAGTCTTATGTTTTGAAAAGTAAAAAAGTTCTATTTCAGTCGTTACACAAGTATCGGTTGATATCGGGTATCGGCAGATGCTTCATTCTAAAGTATCGGGATCGGTATCGGAACTGAAAAAGCTGGATCGGTGCATCACTAACCCTACCTACCGTAGAGGACGTAGCACATACTCATAGAACTACAGTTACATTAGGTAACTAAGATTTTCTCGAGTCCGGACTTTGATTAGTGTGTTTCTTCACCAGGAAATCAAACTGTCTGCGGCCAATTCTTTCATTCTTTAGCTACAAATGGATCAGTCTGCAAGACAAAGACAGAGACAGGAGCAGAGACAGCAGGAGCAGAGACAGCAGGAGCAGAGACAGCAGGAGCAGAGTCAGCGGATCATGACGTTCACGGTGAAAGCGTGTTATAATCATAATTCAGAGTTCCGTAAGTTTGAAGTGAACAACACCTCGTTCTCTGAGCTGGAGAAGAAAATCAAGGGCGTTTTTTCTATCAAGTGTGCCAACATCGAAGTGAGATACCGAGGTGAGTCGAAAAAAGGCCAAAGGTCTAGAGGTGTGCAGTCTATCGAAGTTTTTAGATAATAACCTGAAGATCGGCCCTAACCCAACAAAAAAGGCTGTTTACAAAATTGTAATATGAAAGTTAGTTACAGTGATATTTTAGTCATTGATCACTCACTTTGTAGATCAAATGTTTTTAGATAAAAGCACACTGCAAATTATTGTGAATAACTTTGGTAACTTTGGTGTCTTTCAACCACGTTTCTGATCTCTAAACTTCAACCACCTTTAAACACAAGCTGGAGGTTTAATATTGTAATCAAGAAATATAAAAAAATTAATCGATATTCATTTTCGCCCAGACCTAGTCAGGGCAGAGACAGCCTCAGTGTGTGTGCAGTGGATGAGTCTGGTGTTGCACTGACGATCCCTGTGATGCTGCTCGTGTGAAGTGTGTTAAATTCCACTCTGACGATCCCTGGTGTGATTTCAGATGAAGACGGAGACATGGTGCTGATCAGTTCTGATGAAGAGTTCAAGATCGCGCTCAAAGAAAACGCGACAAGTCAGAAAATCAGAGTTGATGTTAGAGGTAAAGTGTGTTTTTATTGCATGACCCTTCACCTAGGAACTATTTTTTAAGAACACATGGAACTGAAGATTGTTCTTTTTCTCTCTTGAGGGAGGAGCTTATGTTCATGTTGCTATAACTCTTTTCAGATGGAAGATATAATTACAATTACGATCCTTACTGACACTTTCAGAAGACTGGATCATCTGAAGACTCCTCCCCCTCGCCGCTGACTCCTCCCCCTCACCCTGACTCCTCCCCTCATCACTGACTCCTCCCCCTCACAGATAACTCCTCCCACTCTGAATAAAACACTGGAGATCTGGACCTGCTTCACATTGTTTTTCTTTTTATTTCAGACACAAACACATTTATCGATTGATTACTGATCAAACACAAACAAACACAGTTCAGGACACGACATGCTCCAGGACGCCTTGACGAATCAGCTGCTCACATTTCCACCGAGGCAGGAAGTGCTGTGGACCAAACAGGAAGTACAAATTTTACATGACTCTCATCATATTATATCAGTTTGTTATTTAGATATTTTTAGGCCAGCAGAGAAGGCTTTGCAGGCCCTGACCGTCCGACATAGGTCATGAGACATAAGATGCATTACAAAAAATGACTGAAATCTGCATAAGTAGTTTCCTAAGACACGATTAAAGCATCTGCAAAAATCATTGTGTCTGTTTGACATTCAACAATCTAAATGTGACTGATGTGACTCTGCATTTTATCTGAAGCACAAAGTTCCACTTCTCTCCACTTTCTGCAAATCCAACTGTATTTAACTCAAACTCTACGTGTTATTTCCATTTCTCCTGCGTAAAAGTCAGTCCTTCATTCCTCCGGTAAAGTTTCTCTGATGTCAGCCGATGTGAGAGCGTCACCAAACCAAAAAAACTGCAGGAGCGACTTTCCTCTAAGTTTATAAATCTGAATAAACATCAGTGTTTGTCTGTCGAGCGATCCTGGTCAAAATACAAATCCTCCTGAAATCAGACCGATAAAACGTTGTCCATCCTGTTGTTTTGGTCGAATGAAGCCTTATCCGCGCTCCGTAAGTGTGGTCCGTGAAACTACAGCCTCCTGTTTACAGATTCATAGGTCACGTATTTGCTCAGGCTACAGCACCGTGAGCTCTGCAGGCGTCAGTCTAGCGGCCTCCCTGACGGAACAGCCGCGCATGAATAGGATTGAAAGCAGCATCTGTCCCTCGTTGTTTCCTCAGTTTGAGAGAGCGAGTCCGGTCAGTATACAGGTCACTAAATTAGTAGACTTTATATAAAAGAGCAGCTCCATTTTCAATCCGTTAAAATGACAAAGGGCCTTGAACATTTTCCGTCAAAGCAAAATACAATCGGTAAATGACGGAAATTGTCAGTTAATGTAACCTCTGGTTCAGACTGACCTGACTGTTTCTCTTGAGCAGAATCACAGTTCCATCGTCGATCTCCAGCTCGCCGTGATCCTTCACACACCGAACCTACACACACGTATACACACTTTACACCTACAAACATATACACACACACTTAAGACCCCACACACCGAACCTACACACACGTATACACACTTTAGACCCAAAAACACTGAACCTACACACACGTATACACACTTTAGACCCAAAAACACTGAACCTACACACACGTATACACACTTTAGACCCAAAACACTGAACCTACACACACGTATACACACTTTAGACCCAAAAACACCGAACCTACACACACGTATACACACTTTAGACCCAAAAACACTGAACCTACACACACGTATACCACTTTAGACCCAAAAACACTGAACCTACACACACGTATACATACTTTAGACCCAAAACACTGAACCTACACACACGTATACACACTTTAGACCCAAAAACACTGAACCTACACACACGTATACACACTTTAGACCCAAAAACACTGAACCTACACACACGTATACACACTTTAGACCCAAAAACACCGAACCTACACACACGTATACACACTTTAGACCCAAAAACACCGAACCTACACACACGTATACACACTTTAGACCCAAAAACACTGAACCTACACACACGTATACACACTTTAGACCCAAAAACACTGAACCTACACACACGTATACACACTTTAGACCCAAAAAACACTGAACCTACACACACGTATACACACTTTAGACCCAAAAACACTGACCTACACACACGTATACCACTTTAGACCCAAAAACACTGAACCTACACACACGTATACATACTTTAGACCCAAAAACACTGAACCTACACACACGTATACACACTTTAGACCCAAAAACACTGAACCTACACACACGTATACACACTTTAGACCCAAAAACACTGAACCTACACACACGTATACACACTTTAGACCCAAAAACACTGAACCTACACACACGTATACACACTTTAGACCCAAAAACACTGACCTACACACACGTATACACACTTTAGACCCAAAACACTGAACCTACACACACGTATACACACTTTAGACCCAAAAACACTGAACCTACACACACGTATACACACTTTAGACCCAAAAACACTGAACCTACACACACGTATACACACATCAGATTACATCTACACACACACATTTAAAACCCACAAACACAGACTCTTTAAACCTGCACACACACAATTTAGACACATACACACCAAACCTACAAACATACTGTATATACAGTGTATATACAGTATGTGTTGTCAACACACACACATAAGACCTTCACACACACCGAACACACACACACTCAAACACATCAGATTTACAGGCTCTTGGAAGTCTGGTGTCCTAGCCCTGTGTTAGACCTGGTTTAGTCTTGGTTTAGACCTGGTTCAGACCTGGTTCAGACCTGGTTTTAGACCTGGTTTAGTACCTGTATGTACAGACTCTTAGGGGTCTGGTGTTAGACCTGGTTCAGACCCGGTTTAGACCTGGTTTAGTACCTGGTTTAGACCTGGTTCAGACCCGGTTTAGACCTGGTTAGTACCTGGTTTAGACCTGGTTTAGACCTGGTTTAGACCTGGTTTAGTACCTGGTTTAGACCTGGTTTAGACCTGGTTTAGTACCTGGATGTACAGACTCTTAGGAGGTCTGGTGTTAGACCTGTGTTAGACCTGGTTTAGACCTGGTTTAGACCTGGTTCAGACCTGGTTTAGACCTGGTTTTGTACCTGGATGTACAGACTCTTAGGAGGTCTGGTGTCCTGTGTGATGTCCAGTCCTTTCCGTTTCCCAGACTTTTCATGAACGAAGCCAAAGACTTTTTGTACTGAGAAAACCACTGCAGCTGAAACAAACACAAACGGTTTACTCTTCTGATTCTCTCTGCGTTCTCTCTGTCTCTGGAGTAAAAGTTCAGGGTTGCGTCAGTAAAGTACCTCCTCCGCAGACATGTGGAAGCGCACGTTAGGGGGCAGGCACTGAGCCGTACTCCCAGCGCAGAGCTCGGATCCTCAACAGACGATCGTATCTGAGGAAACACACAAATATAGTCCAGTTATAGTCCTGGCTTTAGACCCTGTTTTAGTCCAGCTTTAGTCCTGTTTTAGTCCAGCTTTAGACCCTGTTTTAGTCCAGCTTTAGTCCTGTTTTAGTCCAGCTTTAGACCCTGTTTTAGACCTGCTTTAGTCCTGGTTTAGTCCTGCTTTAGTCCCGTTTTAGTCCTGCTTTAGTCCCGCTTTAGTCCCGCTTTAGTCCCGCTTTAGTCCCGTTTTAGTCCCGTTTTAGTCCTGCTTTAGTCCTGCTTTAGTCCCGCTTTAGTCCCGTTTTAGTCCTGCTTTAGTCCTGCTTTAGTCCTACTTTAGTCCTACTTTAGTCCTGCTTTAGTCCCGTTTTAGTCCTGTTTTAGTCCCGTTTTAGTCCCGTTTTAGTCCTGTTTTAGACCATGTTTTAGTCCTGCTTTAGTCCTGCTTTAGTCCTGGTTTAGTCCTGCTTGAGTCCTGCTTGAGTCCTGCTTTAGTCCTGCTTTAGTCCTGCTTTAGTCCGTTTAGTCCTGCTTTAGTCCATGTTTTAGTCCTGTTTTAGTCCTGTTTTAGTCCTGTTTTAGTCCTGTTTTAGTCCTGCTTTAGTCCTGTTTTAGTCCTGCTTTAGACCTGTTTTAGTCCTGCTTTAGACCTGTTTTAGTCCTGCTTTAGACCTGTTTTAGTCCTGCTTTAGTCCTGATTTAAGCCCAGTTTAACCCAGTTCCTTACAGATAAGCGCTCAGACAGCGCTGGTTCCGCAGTAAGCAGCAGTGTCTCAGTTTAATCGTCGGGATCAGCTCCGAGCGTCCGTCCACTTTGGCCTCGTTCCTGGACACAAACATTAAACAGATTTAGAAGTTTGTTTGTTTGGGAATCGAACCCAGGACCGTCTGATGTGAGGGTTTGTGCCACACCGAAGACACTCGATTTTAAAAATACTGAGGTACTTCTAAGACCTAATCATGTGGTTTTATTTAACCCGAGGCGTTTAGGGAGAAACTACACAACGTGAGACTAATTTCTTTGGTTTATTACAAAAGGTACATTTATTTTTGTTATTTTTTCATTTACAAGGTTAGTAGATTGTATTGTGAACGAGTTAAAGTGGTTTTAGTTCTTGTTTGTTATTAAAGTCGCTCTTTTCAGCCGTGCCGTGTAGATCTAAACTAGGTCAGGGCAGTATCGTGATAAAAATGGAATCGTGAGCTCATCTTTGTGACAATCTGCTTTTTTCATAAAATCGTCACATTATGATTTCCCACGATCATTTTTCAAAGTCTCTTATACATTTTGAAGGTTGTGATTTTTTGGGCTGCACATTCAAGTGATAAAAGAGCTGAATTTTAGCATTTTTCAGCAGTTTGATTTACAAAATATTAGGGCTGTCAAATTAGTGCCTTCATTGAGATTAATTAATTACAGACATATTAATGGGGTTAATTTTTTTAATCACATTAATCTATTTTCAAATCTTTAACTTCATTGTTTCATCTGTGAGTTACAAAGTGACACAAGAGTAGAGCTGTGCAATATATCGAATTTTAGATAATATCGTGAATGTTTCTTTCAAGATATCAAAACATTCAATATGGAGTTTATCGTGGAGAAAACTGCCACCAAAAAAAGCTAAGTAAAAATATACATTTGAAAAAGTGATGCTGTAAACTAAAGGCACAAAAGTCATATTTTGTAATTTTGCTATTGATCTCACATTTGTATTGCAAAAGGTTGTGGTCACATGAAAACACATTATATAGTACATAATATAAACTGTGGGCCAGGGGTGTCCAACGTTTTGTTCACAATGGGCCGAATTTGGAAACTTGAGGGTCGTATAAACACGACTGTGAAGTGAATCATTCAAAATGTTGCGTTTGATCTAAATTTAATGCACCAACACATGTTTAATAAAACATTACACAATCAAAATGTTTGTTATTTTCACCGTTACAGAAGAGTTGCTCAAATTTGATATTTAATGCTGTACTTTGTGTAATTTGGGTCAATCTAGCAGGAAGTCTGAGGGTCAAACAAATGTGTGAAAGAGGCCACAGCTTGGATAGGCTGTAGGCCAATAATATTTAACAGAAATTAGGATCAAGTAGCTAAAATTAGTTGTAATACAAAAAGTGAATGAGTTATCAAATTCTACAAAGTAGAAGCCAATTTACATCAACTAATAACTTTGAGTAAACGTTTGAACACTTTTCTGTTGGACTGAGGAATATCGTCCAAACATCACCATCGAGAAATGCCTTAAAAATATCCAGATATTTATTTTTGTCAATATCGCACAGCCCTACATATAATTTGTGAAAAATGTGCTCAGAACAATCACAAACTCTTATTCCAAAACCAATAATTATGGTCTGGCCCTTTGCCGCTTGTCTATTCTTGAATATGGTCCTCGATCTAAACGGTTTCTGACCTGGAACAGTTTTGTCTCATTTTGTGACTTGAATACTTGACTAAAGCGGTTTTAGCTGCACAAGCTGGCTCATGGAGTTTATTGGGGTTTTCAAAATGAGGAACAAGGCATGGCTTTGGTAGTTTGGAATTTGAAGTCATACACAAAGTAAATGATTAAACTGAAATATGAAAAAGGTTTAGAAAAATCTTTATAAAAATGTTTGAACTATGTTGTAACTTTTAACAACAATCTGTGACGGCATCAGAACCAGTCCCGGTCCAGCCAGGGTCTGAGACTTTCTAAAGCCCTGCAGAGCCCCTGAGATCCTGTGGTCCTGATCCAGGTCCAGTCCTAGTCCAGGTCCAGGTCTAGTCCAGTCCCAGAGTCACTCACACGTCGGCCTGGTTCTGCTCAAACAAAGCCTCCGTTTCCTGCAGAACCTGTCGAACTCCGTCCTCCTGAAACAAAGAACATTATTGATCTAAACATTATTTATCCAAACATTATTGATCCAAACGTGTGTGAAACATGATTGATCAGGAGAATGTTGTGACGAAGAACACGTCCTACACTTACTTTACATACAAACAACTACGTCTTAAACAAACTCAGACTGGTTTAGTCCAAGTTTTAACCCTGTTCAGACCATGTGTTTAATCCACTTTTTCCATCCTGTTCAGTCCTAGTTTTAGACCCGGCTTTAGTCTTTGTAAAATCTGTGTTTGGTCTCTCCACGTGTTAAGTCCATGTTTAGATCATGTTTTAGACCTTTTTAGTCCTTGTTTAAACGCTGTTTTAGCCCTGTTTAGTCCGTTTTTTTACTCCGTTTGACTGATATTAAAAGTGGCAGTTGTCTGTCATGTTTAGCCCTGCTTAGCCTCGTTTAGTCCGTGTTTTTTACTTCGATTAACTCACGTTAAACGCGGGCAGTTGTCCTTAATGTTTAGCCTCCGTTTTAGCCCTGTTTAGTCCTGGTTTACTCCGTGATTAGTCCTTGTTTTTACTCAGTTTGACTCACGTTAAACGCAGACAGCTGTCCACTTGTTTTAGCCCTGTTTAGTCTGTGTTTAGTCCTGTTTAGCCCGTGTTTTTACTCGGAATTACTCACGTTAAAAGCGGGCAGTTGTCCACCTGTTTTAACCTTGTCTAGTCTGCGCTTAGTCTGTGTTTAGCCCGGTTTAGTCCGTGTTTTACTCACATTAAAAGCGGGCAGTTGTCCGTCGCTCATCCGGTGCAGCTCCCGAACCAGCTCCAGCGCTTTTTCTCCAAACATGACGCGTTAAATTTACACTTTTAACCCGCCTGAGTCTGTTTTAAATCCTCGCGGACACTTCCACGCCCGGTTCGACCCGCTTTGACCCGCTTAAACCCGGTAAAACACGTCTAAACTGAGATATTATTGACCCGTTTCTTCTTCTTCTCGGAGTTCGCGGGGAAAAACAAAGCGCGCTGCGATGACGTCACGGGGCACGTCAGCGACGTACGGCTTCCGCTCCGGGACAAACTTCAACTCGAAAGCGACGCGAACATTTCCACTTTTTACGGTTTTTAAAGTCATAAAACGTGATAAAACGTGACGCAGCGGGTTTGTTTTCACGCTACGGCGGGAGATAAACGTGAAGGCGTGAATTCTGGTTCGGTTCGCGGCGGAAATATGAAGTTTAATCATGATTTTGAGTCCGGTTTCCGTTGACTTCCTCATATCTGAAACAAGAAGCCGACGTTTCCCTTCAATGTTTTGATCTGAAACTGTCTGTTTTCAGTTTAAAATATACTTTAGTTTGAGTGTAATTCTCTTCACTTCGGCGCAGACTGACGGGCTGTTGAAGATCTGAGGCAGAAAATGGTAAATATCGCTTTTTAAGTTGTATAATTGATCTAAAACAGGTGTTAAAACTGGTCTTTCTCAGAATAATCTCAGACGTATCTTTACTTCTCCTTTTCTCTTGTGTAATCGTCTTGTTTCTGCATTAAAAGTCTTGGTTCCTCCTTCTGCCTGACTAAAGTTAAACACTGAAGTCTGTTACTTAAGTAAAAATACAGTTACTTGTGTAAAAAATGACTCTGGTAAAAGTCAAATTTCTGCTGAAACTCGAGTAAAAGTACAAAAGTACACCTGCATGTACATTTACTGAAGTATTAAAGTAAAAACTGATTCTTTACTCTCGGTTAAAACTACAACAATTCATCTTTATTTTAGTTGCCAGATGAGAATAAAATAGCTAAAAACTTTCACTTGTTTCAAGATATTTCTGAAGTTTTCAAAAGATTTGAGTTTAAAGGAGACCTGTTTTGTAAAATCTACTTTTCTGAGTTTTACAACACTTGTTACAACAGTTTTCTCATCATTAGTTTAACCAAAGTTGTGTTTAAATTGGTTCTTGCTGCAGCTGACGTCCCTATTTGTGATGCGTTTGTGTAAGACGGGCTTTACAGTGAATTAATCATAATTAATCAGATTTTTGTCACGTTTTTGGTTCTTTTTACTTGTTAACTTCAGATCCAGCAGGTCTGCACTGGTTTTAAGTGGAATAAAAACAGTTTGTGGGTTTATTAAGTAACTCAACTGTTTTTAAAATGTCGCAGTAGAAAGTCCAGATGTTTCTTTAAAAATGTAAGAAGTAAAAAGTCACTTAAGTAAAGTACAGATACTCAGAGAAACTACTTAAGTACAGGACTGGAGTCAAAATACTTTCCGTCTTTGTTAAAGTCACACAAAACCTTTAGGTGTCATTATTATAAAACATTATTAAACATTATAATTTCTCTCTTATTTTGACTTCAGCAGCAGATTAACTTTACTTTGACCAGAACTTTATGCTTGTCTTTCAATAATCATACAGTATTTTTCCAGATAACTTTTGTTGGTGCATGTTTTTATCTGAAGATGATCAAGATTCACAAGGTTCAAAGTTTATTCTCTTTAATCTAAACAAAGGTCTGACTCTAGAACCGACTGGGGCTCACAGACTCTGAAAGACTTAAGTGGATTGTAAAGACTTTTAGTAAGAACGTTTCCTTAAAGTGAACCCTGACTATGAAGATAAATCTGTCTAAAACACTAGTACAGGCCATGTTTACTAAAATAAACTACAAACAAATATATAAGTGCTTATTATTTGGATACAATCTGTATAGAGGTTCTGCAGGTGACGTCACATCATTCTAAATGTTCATGCTGAGAGAGTTAATGGAGAGAAAGGACATTTTCTCTTGTAAGAGTTCAATAAACAGCTAAAACAGGAAAAATAAACTACAGTTTAATAACAAATTCAACCCACCACAAGTCTACTGAGCACTGGGTTTGTAACTGACATGTAAACACAGTTGTAAACAAGAGTTTAGCTTCTCACATTTATCAGACATTGAAATCACACACAGTAAGTAAGTAAGTAATCTTTATTTGTACAGCACGTTTCACACACACAGAGTCACAAAGCTCTTCACAGAGATGAACCCCTCCCCTCCCCACTCAGTGATAGTAAACTGCCCTGGGGCAACTCAGCGGAGGAGATTCACCTAACACCAGGCGCCTCAACCTCCGACTACCACCAAGTGTTCCCTAACATGCATGTTATTGGTTGGTGGGGAAACCGGAGGAAACTCACCCAGACACGGGAGGAACATACAAACTCCACACAGAAAGGTCCGGGCCTGAGCGGGAATCAAACCCTCGACCTTCTTGCTTTGAGGCCAGAGCGCTAACCACTCTGCCACCGTGCCAGTTGAACTTATGACCTTTTTCGTCTTATAAAAGATGTTTTTGAGTCCAGAGTGCAGTTAAAATATCCTAAATCATCAACTGTTGTTACAGACAAGCCGTTGCCACGACAACAAAGAAATACACTGAACAAATGCCGCTCATTCTAAAGTTGCTAAGCATTTTTGGAATAAAATGATGTCAGTGCAGAACCTCTATTCTGTATTACTGGTTTCACATTCTAGAATTCTTGTTCAGGTTGGGGGCAAGAGGCAGTTTTTTTCTATTATTACGCTCAGGATGGTGACATCATACAGCTGTAGAATGTTCAGTTGGTCTAATGTTAAACCAATGGAGATTTTAAACAGCTAAATACCGAAAATAGCGTTTATTAAATCACATTCTGACACTATATAGTTATAGATAAACTTACCAGTACTGACCCAGCAGCTTGTTGGGCTGCTCTATGGCTGTTTTGTTCACTTTTGTTAATCGTTTTGTCCAATGTATTCCTATGGAAGTTCTGCTAAACTGTCAACAAACATGGCGGATTTGCCATTGTTTCCATGGTAACCACAGACGCTTCCCGAACCTAATATGTGGGTTTCACATTCTAGAATTCTTGTCAGTTAAGAGTCAGATGGAGATCAAGAGGCACTTTTTCCTATTAATAACATTGGACTTTGCCATGGAATAATTCAAAAAATATTTAGCTAATTTAAAAAGTGGTGACTTCTAAGATGACTAGACACATTACTCGTTTGCTTTGCAAAAAACAAACTGCATTTAAACAATCTTTATTTTAGCTGCCCTCCACCTGATTGAAATAACATTGGACTGTAGAATGTTGTGATGTCATCTGAAACCAACCTATTAATAACATTGGACTTTGACATGAAATATTTAAAAAAAATACTTAACAAATTTAAAAAAGTGATGATTTCTGGGGTGACTAGACCCAAATAAACATTGCATTGCAAAAATAAACTGCGTTTACACAAAGTTCATTTTACCTGCCCCCAGTCTGATTTAAATAACATTGAACTGTAGAATGTTGTGACGTCGTCTGAAACCAGCAATAATCAGTCTTATTATTTGATTCAGAGAGTTCTTTGTCGGCGCATGTTTTCACCAAGAGCTGCATTTATCAGAGACTTTTGGTGGAAATCACAAAGTTTACTTCTTTACAGCTGCCCCAACTTTAGTTACCTGCAGCCGCCTGTTACCATGACAACCACCAGAGGGAGACACACAACCATCTGACGTCACAGGCCAATGATAAACTACAAATACTTCCAGGTGTCTGTCCTGTGTTTATATAAGTGGTGAGATTAGAAGTGTTTTAGGGTAAACATGTGATTATAGTGAATCATCAACTGTCCATGAACAAAATAAAGTAAAACAGGCTTTATGAATACGTTTTAAAAAGATTTACAAAAAAACAACATAATAATAAATCATAGTTTCAGCAGAAAGTGACACAGAGCAGCTTTAATCATCACTGGACTTGACTTTAAAGAGACTATTACAGGATTTATTCTTCGTCTGTCTCCTTCACTAAACCTTTCTAACCCAGACCATTGTAATGTTTGTAATGTTGTATTTAATCAGACTCATTAGACCCGGTTCCACTCGTGACCGCGGCTCTGATCTGGCCTGGATCTGCCCTGGTCTGCCCTGGTCTGACTCTCGCTGCTCCGGTTGGTCCAGTTCGTCTCGTCGAAGCGGTTTTTCGTGTTTTTTGTTTAAATCACCGCGGCTGTGTCTTTTGTCTCGGGTTTATTTCAGTCTCGTGCCTTTCCTCTGACCTCAGCGCGTTTCTTTCTCTCCGTTTTTCACGTTTTTTACGTCGCGTTTTCTCACGTTTCCTCTTGTTTTTGAAGCGTTTGTTTTGAAGTTCCTTTGTCCCACTCTGTCCGCGCTCCGTGAACGCGTCAGACTCAGGTCACGCGGGCCCGGTTCTGCGCTCTGATTGGCTGTTGGAGCGCGGATCAGCTGCTCGGTGCGGACTCTACGGACACCGGCGGCTCTCGGCCTGACTCCGGGGCCAATCCAGGTCTGAACCGGGTCTGAACCGGGTCTGAGGCTGGTCTGAGGCTGGTCTGAGGCTGGTCTGTGTTCCAGGGATGCGCAGGCGGGAGCAGGCAGAAGCGCAGCCGGCTCTGAGGCTCTCTCCCCGGGCAGAGTCAGCGCCGGCGGCCGGGGATCAGCGCGGAGACATGGGCAAGTTCAGCAGAAGGTGAGACCCGACCTGGACCAGGACCTGGATCTGAGTCAGGACCAGGGCCAGAGTCAGGACCAGGACCAGGGCTGGAACCAGGACAAAACCAGGGATGAACCGGTTTATCTGGGATCCAATCAGGACAAAGGTGAAGTCAGAGACAACCAATGAGAGTGCGCACGAGCAGGTGCAGCACAGGTGACTTTTAATCCACAGAGACCCGGGCTAGACCTGGTTTAGACCTGGTTCTAGACCTGGTTTAGTCCTGTTTTTAGACTTGGTTTAGTCTTGTTTTAGACCTGGTTTAGTCCTGTTTTTAGACTTGGTTTAGTCTTGTTTTAGACCTGGTTTAGTCTTGTTTTTAGACCTGTTTTTGTCATGTTTGAGTCCTTTTGTAGTCCAGGCTTTGACCTGCTTGAGTCTTGGTTTTGTCCTGGTTTAGATCTGGTCTAGTCCTGGTTTAGTTCTGTTTTAGTCCAGCTTTAGTCCTGGTTTTAGACCTGGGTTTAGTCCTGGTTTGAGTCCTTTTGTAGTCCAGGCTTTGACCTGCTTGAGTCTTGGTTTTGTCCTGGTTTAGATCTTATTAATGAGGTCAAAGTTCAGACCAAGATTGAGACGCTGATTGTGGATTTTCACTTCCTTCCTTTGAGAAAAGCTCATGTGAGTTTGAATCAGGTCTAAACCGGGTCTAAACCAGGTCTAAACCAGGACTAAACCAAGTCTAAACCAGGTCTAAACCAGGTCTAAACCAGAACTAAACCAGGACTAAACCAGGACTAAACCAGGACTAAACCTGGACTAAACCAGGACTAAACCAGGAATAAACCAGGACTAAACCTGGACTAAACCAGGACTAAACAGGAATAAACCAGGACTAAACCAGGACTAAACCAGGACTAAAGCAGGACTAAAGCAGGACTAAACCAGGAATAAACCAGGAATAAACCAGGACTAAACCAGGACTAAACCAGGACTAAAACAGGACTAAACCAGGACTAAAACAGGACTAAACAAGTCTAAACCAGGTCTAAACCAGGTCTAAACCAGGACTAAACCAGGACTAAACCAGGAATAAACCAGGACTAAACCAGGACTAAACCAGGAATAAACCAGGACTAAAGCAGGACTAAACCAGGACTAAAACAGGACTAAACCAGGAATAAACCAGGACTAAAACCAGGACTAAACCAGGACTAAACCAGGAATAAACCAGGACTAAACCAGGACTAAAACAGGACTAAAACAGGACTAAACCAGGTCCAAACCAGGTCCAAACCGGGACTAAACCGGGTCTAAACCAGGTCTAAACCAGGACTAAACCAGGACTAAACGCTGGACTAAACCAGGATACCTAAACCAGCTACGGACTAAACCAGGACTAAAGCAGGACTAAAACCAGGACTAAACCAGGACTAAACCAGGTCTAAACCAGGTCTAAACCAGGTTAAAACAGGACTAAAACAGGACTAAACCAGGACTAAACAGGACTAAACCAGGACTAAACCAGGACTAAACCAGGTCTAAACCAGGACTAAACAGGACTAAACAGGACTAAACCAGGACTAAACAGGACTAAACCGACTAACCAGGACTAAACCAGGACTAAAGCAGGACTAAACCAGGACTAAACCAGGACTAAAACCAGGACTAAACCAGGACTAAACAGAAACTAAAACAGACTAAACCAGGACTAAAACAGGACTAAACCAGGACTAAACCAGGACTAAACCAGGTCTAAACCAGGTCTAAACCAGGACTAAACCAGGACTAAACAGTCTAAACCAGGACTAAACCAGGTCTAAACCAGGTCTAACCAGGTCTCGGTGGGTCTCTGTCTGGAGTGAATAATTCAGTGCAGATTGTATAACAGACAGATTATTCTCAGATTACAGACTGACCTCTAACGACCACTGAGCTGTGAGTCAGATGCCCTGCCACAGACAGCCCCCCCCCCTCTCTCTCTCTCTCCCTCTCTCTTTCTCTCTCTCTTTCTCTCTCTCTCTCTTTGGTCATAAAGTTCCACGGTGCATCATTAAACTTCAAATAAGACGCTTGATAATATGGTTATTAGATAAAATGATCTATATTCAGGGACTGGATGATGTATCGTTCAACAGTATTGATTGTGAACCATTACTTCAGTCAATACTTTGCTCCTGACTCTTGTGAGAGAACACTGTAGAGTTTTTCTGCTCTCACTAGGGATGTCAAGATTATTAGGTTAATCAATAATCGTGATTATTCAAGCCACAATATAATTGTAAGAACAAAAGAACAATAATCGTGACCAGTTTAGAAGATACATTTTGTATTAGTTCACATTGTAGATACAGGGCTGAGCACAAATATCAGATCTGTTTTGACTTTGACCAGGTTTATAAGAAAAAAAAAGTGATATTTAATTAGCCACAGATGTTATTTATGATCTAATATCCCAAATAAAGAAATCTTGCTTTTATTTTTTATTAGCGTGAAAAATTTGAGATTTTATGAGACTTATGGATACAAAATTCTAATATTGGAAAAAAATCTATTTGCAGCATCAGAAAGTTTAATAAAAAAAAAATATCTATTTGCAGCACCAGAAAGTTTAATAGGGGTGCACGGTAGCAGAGTGGTTAGAGCTCTGGTTTCCCAATAAGGAGGTCGTGGGTTCGACTCCCGGGTCGGACCATATCAACATCTCATGATCTCTCTGGGTGGAGTTTGCATGTTCTCCCCGTGTCACCGTGGGTTTTCTCCGGTTTCCTCCAAAAACATGTATGTTTAGGTTCATTGTGCATCACTGTAAATGTCCCTTAGTGAGTGAATGAGAGAGTGAATGTTTGTCTGTCTAACTCTGCGACGAGTTGGCCACTGTCCAGGGTGTTCCCCGCCTAAGGCCCAAAGTCACTGGGATAGGCTCCAGTCACCCACGACCCCTAACGGGATTAAGCGGTAGAAAATGAATGAATGATTGAGAATGAAAGAAAATGAAAGATCAATCATGACAGCAGTAATCGTGAACAATCGCTAAATCGTGATCTGTAGTCTCACAATAATCCTAACACTTACATTATATATATCGTGACATCACTAGCTCTCACAGCCGTAGTGTAATCTGTGAGGAGAGTTTGTTTCCTGTGGTTTTGTCCCGTGTTTGTTCCAGTTTAAGACGCTGTCGCTGTTCAGACTCAGAACTCTCCTTTTACAATCACATTTATTTACTTTTGTTGTTTGTTTTTTTAAAGACATTTTAATTCAAGAGAAACTGTTTTTCTTTCAAGACAATCAAAGCATGTTTCATTAAAGAACATGGTGCATCAGAATGTTTTGTGTCTGGTTCTTAAAATGGTGAATTGTGATGTTTTCAGAGGCTCCATGTGGCGGCGGCTGCGCAGACTCTTCTTCTGGCTGATGCTTTGTTACGTCTCCATCCCAGTGATCATCAAACTGTTCCCCGCCATCCAGGCCAAACTGGTCTTCCTCAACTTCGGTTAGTCCTGCTTTAGTCCTGTTTTAGTCCTGCTTTAGTCCTGGTTTAGTCCTGCTTTAGTCCTGTTTTAGTCCTGCTTTAGTCCTGCTTTATTCCTGCTTTAGTCCTGTTTTAGTCCTGGTTTAGTCCTGGTTTAGTCCTGCTTTAGTCCTGTTTTAGTCCTGCTTTAGTCCTATTTTAGTCCTGCTTTAGTCCTGCTTTAGTCCTGGTTTAGTCCTGTTTTAGTCCTGTTTTAGTCCTGTTTTAGTCCTGCTTTAGTCCTGTTTTAGTCCTGTTTTAGTCCTGCTTTAGTCCTGTTTTAGTCCTGCTTTAGTCCTGTTTTAGTCCTGTTTTAGTCCTGTTTTAGTCCTGCTTTAGTCCTGCTTTAGTCCTGTTTTAGTCCTGCTTTAGTCCTGCTTTATTCCTGCTTTAGTCCTGTTTTAGTCCTGCTTTAGTCCTGTTTTAGTCCTGCTTTAGTCCTGCTTTAGTCCTGTTTTAGTCCTGCTTTAGTCCTGCTTTAGTCCTGTTTTAGTCCTGCTTTAGTCTGCTTTATTCCTGCTTTAGTCCTGTTTTAGTCCTGGTTTAGTCCCTGGTTTAGTCCTGTTTTAGTCCTGTTTTAGTCCTGCCTTAGTCTGTTTTAGTCCTGCTTTAGTCCTGTTTTAGTCCTGGTTTAGTCCTGCTTTAGTCCTGCTTTAGTCCTGCTTTTAGTCCTGTTTTAGTCCTGCTTTAGTCCTGTTTTAGTCCTGCTTTAGTCCTGCTTTAGTCCTGCTTTAGTCCTGCTTTAGTCCTGCTTTAGTCCTGCTTTAGTCCTGTTTTAGTCCTGCTTTAGTCCTGCTTTAGTCCTGCTTTAGTCCTGCTTTAGTCCAGGTTTAGTCCTGCTTTAGTCCTGTTTTAGTCCTGTTTTAGTCCTGCTTTAGTCCTGTTTTAGTCCTGCTTTAGTCCTGCTTTAGTCCTGTTTTAGTCCTGCTTTAGTCCTGCTTTAGTCCAGGTTTAGTCCAGGTTTAGTCCTGCTTTAGTCCTGTTTTAGTCCTGTTTTAGTCCTGCTTTAGTCCTGTTTTAGTCCTGTTTTAGTCCTGCTTTAGTCCTGCTTTAGTCCTGCTTTAGTCCTGTTTTAGTCCTGCTTTAGTCCTGTTTTAGACCTGCTTTAGTCTGTTTTAGTCCTGTTTTAGACCTGCTTTAGTCCTGCTTTAGTCCTGTTTTAGACCTGCTTTAGACCTGCTTTAGTCCTGCTTTAGTCCTGCTTTAGTCCTGTTTTAGTCCTGTTTTAGTCCTGCTTTAGTCCTGCTTTAGTCCTGGTTTAGACCTGCTTTAGTCCTGCTTTAGTCCTGCTTTAGTCCTGTTTTAGTCCTGTTTTAGTCCTGCTTTAGTCCTGCTTTAGTCCTGGTTTAGACCTGCTTTAGACCTGCTTTAGACCTGGTTTTCTTTCTTTCAGTGCGTGTTCCGTACTTCATTGACCTGAAGCGACCTCTGGACCAGGGTTTGAATCACACTTATAACTTTTACCTGGAGCCGGAGCCTGGATTTAGAATCGGAGTTTGGTGAGTCTGTGTCTCCCCCCTCCTCACCCGTCTCTCCCCCTCTCTCCCCCCTCAGTCACAGTTCAGTCTCTTTCTCCTCTCTCTCTCAGTGTCTCCCCCCTCCTCACCCGTCTCTCCCCCTCTCTCCCCCCTCAGTCACAGTTCAGTCTCTTTCTTCTCTCTCTCTCTGTCTCTCCCCCCCTCCTCACCCGTCTCTCCCCCTCTCTCCCCCCTCAGGCACAGTTCCGTCTCTTTCTTCTCTCTCTCTCAGTGTCTCCCCCCTCCTCACCCATGTCTCCCCTTCTCTCCCCCCTCAGCCACAGTTCAGTCTTTCTCCTCTCTCTCTCCCTCTCTCCCCCCTCCTCCCCTCTCTCTCCCCTTTTCTCCCCCCTCAGGCACAGTTCAGTCTCTTTCTTCTCTCTCTCTCCGTCTCTCCCCCCTCCTCACCCGTCTCTCCCTCTCTCCCCCCTCAGACACAGTTCAGTCTCTTTCTCCTCTCTCTCTCCGTCTCTCCCCCCTCCTCCCCTCTCTCTCCCCTTTTCTCCCCCCTCAGGCACAGTTCAGTCTCTTTCTCCTCTCTCTCTCCGTCTCTCCCCCATCCTCACCCGTCTCTCCCCCTCTCTCCCCCCTCAGGCACAGTTCAGTCTCTTTCTTCTCTCTCTCTCTCTGTGTCTCCCCCCTCCTCACCCGTCTCTCCCCCTCTCTCCCCCTCAGGCACACGGTTCCGTCTCTCTTGTGGAGAGAAGCTCAGGACAAAGATGGTCTCTGGTTCGAATCTTCGCTCAAATCTGCAAAATCCGTCATTCTGTATCTCCACGGCAACGCAGGGACAAGGTAAATAACAACAACACGCCAGGTCCAGGTAAACAACACCAACAACAACAACACTGTTTATCCAGCAGAGGCATAGATCTGTTAAAATATCTAGAGAAGACGTTTCTGCTGCTCCAGTCCCAAGATGGCCGCCACAAAATGGTCACATGTTCAGGAATAAGATAGATTTAGTTCTTTTCCAGATTGTTTTTTTTGTCACATTTTTGTCACTTTTTTGGTTACACTACACACTCAGAACACACTGCACTGGAAAATTAAAAAGCGAGGAAAACGTGACCAAAAACCAACCGAAACGTGACGAAAACGCGCCACAAACGCGACCAAAATTGTTGCTTTTTCGTCGCTTTTGAACTTTTGTCGAAAAATGAATTTTGTCACATTTTTGTCATTTTTGAATGTGTAGTGTAGGGTGACAACCTCAAAAACTCCAAAAAGTGGGACAGGTTCGGGGATTTGGTGGGACGGAATTTTTTAGCAATTCTTTTCTTGATTCAAGCAATTATGACTTAAAACAGATACACATTGTTTATAAAAGTTTTTATATCTAAATAAGGAATAGAATAGAATAGAGAATAGAATATCATTATATATTTAATAGGGATGGGACGAGACAGAATTTTCACGAGACGAGCCACGAGATTGGGTCCACGAGATCGAGACGAGACAAGATTTTTAAATAATTTGCATTAATTGTTTCAATTTAGAATTTAAACAAGGCAAATTAAAAATGTATTATTCATTATTGTTAGTTTATATTCTTTTAGTTTAGCTTTACCTTTCATTATGTGTATCACCTTAGATTTTTATTATTTCAACGATCTGAGTTTTGACTGAAATTGATCCGCTCAGACTCCGCCCCCTTCCCCGTGTGTAGCTCAGGCTCCGCCCCCTTCCCCTTTCCTTCTTCACAGCGCTGCCGCTGATACTTCATGCTGCTGACAGAGACCAGACACACACAGATGAGGAGACTTTCGTACTTTTTTACAGTTATTGATGTTATAGGCCAAAATATCTTTTAGTTTAAGTGTGAAAAACCCTGCGCTGTTCCTAGCAAGAACATCTGGAGATGGGTCCCCGAGCGCTGCACTGCGGCGATCACTGCTCCTGATGCCCCAGAGGCATTGAAGGATGGGTCAAATGCAGAGGACAAATTATACGGGGACAATAAAGTATACCTTACCTTACCTGTTCCCACGATGTCCGCGCGTATTTGACGATTCTATATTTTTCGTGCTAACTTTTACAATGTTTAGGACTAATTATCTCTGTCAATATTGGTCCTATCTTTACCAAATAAAAACTGAGACAGAGTTTAGACTGTTTTCTGTCAGAATAAGTCTGCTACAAGTCTGTGTGTGGAGGAGAAGATTTACTACAGCTGCTCAAAGATACAAAACTTAATTTCATGACCATGGAAACATCTCACGAGACAGATCAGTACGTGTGTCACAGTATCAGGACAGTTTGATCTCGCGAGATCTCGCGGCACGAGATCTCGTCCCATCCCTAGTATTTAAACAAGTCAAATAATCTGAGTAAGACTACATTTTGTCTTTTCATAAGAAGTTTCTTGATGTTGAGCCTATTTGATGAGCTTCGTGTGGCCTGTTGTTTTAGTCAGATTTCCCTCCGTGGTGGATGGACCAACGTCACAGCTCTGTGCTCTTTCAGCGTCTCCTTCAGTGTTCAGACTCATGAGTGTTTCAGTGATTGTACCTGCTGTAAACTCTCCTTTTCTTTGCCTCGTTGGTGATAATTTCGTCTCCTCACACGCGTTTGCCTTTCCCCTTCGCTGTCGCCGCTCGAGTTTTCCTCGGTGGGCGGGACCAGCGGCGCGCAGACTGTTGACTGACGTGCGGCGCTGCTTATCACACGAGCAGAGATCAGACAGATGCCCAGATTCTCGTTTAAACACGGCGCTATAAGTGTTATATTCGTTATGTTCGATCACCAATGAAAAAGCGGGACACGACCGTGATCTGCAGGACGCAGGACACGAGCCTGAAAAGTGGGACAGGTGGTTACTCTAGTGTAGTGTGTTCTGAGTCTGGCGCTTTTCACTTTAAATGAATAAATAAATGTAAAAGTAAAGTAAAGTTATTGTGTTTGCAGAGGAGGAGACCATCGAGTGCAGCTCTATAAGGTCAGTGTGCACTTCCTCTGTCGCGCCACCAGGCTGCGCTCTCTCTCTCTCTCTCTCACCGCCTGTTCTCTTTCAGGTCCTCAGCTCTATGGGCTTCCACGTCATCGCCTTCGACTACCGAGGTGAGAACCGTGGAGAAACAACCGGAACAAGAGGCCTGTTTTAGTCCTGTTTTAGTCCTGCTTCAGTCCAGTTCTAGTCCTGTTCTAGTCCTGTTTTAGTCCTGGTTTAGTCCAGTTCTCGTCCTGCTTTAGTCCTGCTTCAGTCCAGTTCTAGTCCTGTTCTAGTCCTGTTTTAGTCCTGTTCTAGTCCTGCTCTAGTCCAGTCCTAGTCCTGCTCTAGTCCAGTTCTAGTCCTGCTTTAGTCCTGTTTTAGTCCAGTTCTCGTCCTGCTCTAGTCCAGTCCTAGTCCTGCTCTAGTCCAGTTCTAGTCCTGCTTTAGTCCTGTGTTAGTCCATTTCTAGTCCTGCTCTAGTCCAGTCCTAGTCCTGCTCTAGTCCAGTTCTAGTCCTGCTTTAGTCCTGTGTTAGTCCAGTTCTCGTCCTGTTCTAGTCCTGCTCTAGTCCAGTCTAAATCTAGTTCTGGTCTGGTCCAGTCTAACCCTGGTTCTGGTCTTGGTTCTGGTCTGGTCCAGTCTAACCCTGGTTCTGGTCTTGGTTCTGGTCTTGGTTCTGGTCTGGTCCAGGTTGGGGCGACTCGGACGGTTCTCCCACAGAAGTCGGGATGACGTCAGACGCTCTGGTGGTTCACGAGTGGATCAAAGTCCGGATTAACAAAACTCCGCTTTACATCTGGGGCCACTCTCTGGGCACCGGGTAAGTCCAGCTCTAGACCTGGTTTAGACCTGGTTTAGACCCGGTTTAGTCCCGGTTCAGTCCTGGTTTTTGGTCTGAGTTGTGTGTTTGTTTTACAGAGTTGCGACGAATGTGGTGCGTC
Organism: Mugilogobius chulae; assembly: GCA_038363315.1. Classification (NCBI taxonomy): domain Eukaryota; kingdom Metazoa; phylum Chordata; class Actinopteri; order Gobiiformes; family Gobiidae; genus Mugilogobius; species Mugilogobius chulae. The sequence goes on from JBBPFD010000536.1 coordinate 624,156, forward strand.
GTCTGTGTGACCGAGGTAAGAGTGTGTGGGCGGGGTTTGTGTGGGCGGGGTTTGTTTGTATGTGGGGGGCGGGGTTTGTGTAAGGAAGGGGAGGAGTCACAGCAGCACGAGGACCAATCACGTGTGTGTGTTTGTAGGTTCTCCTCCAGACGCTTTGATCCTGGAATCTCCTTTTACCAACATCAGAGAAGAAGCCAAGAGTCATCCTTTCTCCACAGTAAGCTTCACTTTCTCTCTCTCTCTTTCTCTCTCTCCTTCTTTCTCTAACCCTCCCCCTTTCTCTCTCTCTTTCTCTCCTCTCTCTCCTCTCTCTCTTTCTCTCACCCTCCCCCTTTCTCTCTCTCTTTCTCTCTCTCCTTCTTTCTCTAACCCTCCCCTTTCTCTCTCTCTCTCTCTTTCCTCTCTTTTTCTTTCTCCTCTCTTTCCTCTCACTCTCTCTCCTTCTCTCTCTTTCTCTCTTCCCTCTCTTCTCTCCTCTTTCTTTACTCTTTCTCTCCTTTTTCTCTCCTCTTCTCTTCTCTCTCTCTCTCCTCTTCTCTCTCTCTCCCTCCTCTCTTTCTCTCTTCCCTCTCTTCTCTCTTCCCTCTCTCTCCTCTTTCTTTACTCTTTCTCTCTCTCTTTCTCTCCCTCTCTCTCTCCTTCTCTTTCTCTCTTTCTTTCCTCCCTCTCCCTACTTCCTCTCTCTCTCTCTCTCCCTCCTTCCTCTCTCTTTCTCTCTCCCTCCTTCCTCTCTCTTTCTCTCCCTCTCTCTCTCCTTCTCTTTCTCTCTTTCTTTCCTCCTCTCCCTACTTCCTCTCTCTCTCTCTCCCTCCTTCCTCTCTCTTTCTCTCTCCCTCCTTCCTCTCTCTTCTCTCTCCCTCCTTCCTCTCTCCTCTCTCTCCCTCCCTCCCTCTCTCCTCTCTCTCTCTCTCCCTCCTTCTTCTCTCTCTCTCACAGTTGTATATATTTATTTATATATTTGTTTGTTTCAGATTTACAGATTCCTTCCTGGGTTCGACTGGTTTTCTTAGACTCCATCTCAGTGAACAACATCCACTTTTCCAGCGACGAAAAGTCAGAATTTCAAACAGAATTTACATTTTTAAATAAAAAAACTTTGATTTTAAATTTAAATGTGTTTGTTTAGTGTGATCACATCTCGTGTCCGGTTCTGATCCTGCACGCAGAGGACGACAGCGTGGTGCCTTTCCACCTCGGCAAGAAGGTCTGGACCTGGACTAGACCTGGACTGGACCTGGACTGGACCTGGACTAAAGCTGGACTGGACCTGGGACTAAAGCTGAACTAAAACAGGACTAAAGCAGGACTAGACCTGGACTGGACCTGGACTAAAGCAGGACTAAAACAGGACTAAAGCTGGACTAAAGCTGGACTGGACCTGGACTAAAGCTGGACTAAAACAGGACTAAAACAGGACTAAAGCAGGACTAAACCAGGACTAAACCAGGACTAAAGCAGGACTAAAGCAGGACTAAAGCAGGACTAAACAGGACTAAAACAGGACTAAAGCAGGACTAAAGCAGGACTAAAACAGGACTAAAAACAGGACTAAAACAGGACTAAAACAGGACTAAAGCTGGACTAAACCAGGGACTAAACCAGGACTAAAGCAGGACTAAAGCAGGACTAAAGCTGGACTAAAGCAGGACTAAAACAGGACTAAAGCAGGACTAAAGCAGGACTAAACCAGGACTAAACCAGGACTAAAGCCAGGACTAAAGCAGGACTAAAGCTGGACTAAAAAGCAGGACTAAAACCAGGACTAAAGCAGGACTAAACCAGGACTAAACCAGGACTAAAGCCAGGACTAAAACGGACTAACGGACTAACGGGACTAAAGCGGGGACTAAAGCGGGGACTAAAGCGGGACCTAAAACAGGACTAAAGCAGGACTAAAGCAGGACTAAAGCAGGACTAAACCAGGACTAAAGCAGGACTAAAACAGGACTAAAGCTGGACTAAAGCTGGACTGGACCTGGACTAAAGCTGGACTAAAACAGGACTAAACAGGGACTAAAGCAGGACTAAACCAGGACTAAACCAGGACTAAAGCAGGATAAAGCAAGGACTAAAGCGGGACTAAAACAGGACTAAAGCAGGACTAAAGAGGACTAAAACAGGGACTAAAACTAGGACTAAAACAGGACTAAAGCAGGACTAAACCAGGACTAAACAGGACTAAAGCAGGACTAAAGCGGACTAAACGGACTAAAACAGGACTAAAGCAGGACTAAAGCAGGACTAAAACAGGACTAAAACAGGACTAAAGCAGGACTAAAGCAGGACTAAACAGGACTAAAGCGGACTAAAGCGGACTAAGACAGGACTAAAACAGGACTAAAAGCAGGACTAAAGCAGGACTAAAGCAGGACTAAACCAGGACTAAACAGGACTAAAGCGGGACTAAAGCGGGACTAAAACAGGACTAAAGCAGACTAAAGCAGGACTAAAACAGGACTAAAATAGGACTAAAGCAGGACTAAACAGGACTAAAGCAGGACTAAACCAGGACTAAACCAGGACTAAAACAGGACTAAAGCAGGACTAAAACAGGACTAAAGGCTGGACTAGGACCAGGACTAAAAGCTGGACTAAAACAGGACTAAAAGCAGGACTAAAGCCAGGACTAAACAGGACTAAAACAGGACTAAAACAGGACTAAAGCAGGACTAAAACAGGACTAAAGCAGGACTAAAACAGGCCAGGACTAAACAGACTAAAGCAGGACTAAAACAGGACTAAAACAGGACTAAAGCGGGACTAAAGCGGACTAAAACAGGACTAAAGCGGACTAAAGCAGGACTAAACAGGACTAAACGGACTAAAACAGGACTAAACAGGACTAAAAGACAGGACTAAAGCAGGACTAAACAGGACTAAAACGGATAAACAGGACTAAAGCAGGACTAAAGCAGGACTAAACAGGACTAAAACAGGACTAAAACAAAAGGACTAAACAGGACTAAAGCAGGACTAAAACAGGACTAAAACAGGACTAAAGCAGGACTAAAGCAGGACTAAAACAGGACTAAAACTAGGACTAAACAGGACTAAAACAGGACTAAAGCAGGACTAAACCAGGACTAAAACAGGACTAAAGCAGGACTAAAGCAGGACTAAAACAGGACTAAAACTAGGACTAAAACAGGTCTAAACCGGGACTAAAACGGGACTAAAACGGGACTAAAGCGGGACTAAAGCGGGACTAAAGCGGGACTAAAGCAGGACTAAAGCAGGACTAAAGCAGGTCTAAAGCAGGACTAAAACAGGAATAAAGCAGGACTAAAACAGGACTAAAACAGGATTAAACCAGGCCTGTCTCTTGTGTCCACAGCTCTATAACTTGGCGTCTCGTTCCAAAAGTCTGAGTGGACATAAAGTTCAGTTTGTCCCGTTTGACTCGTCTCTGTCCTACAAACACAAGTTCATCTACAGGAGCCCGGAGCTGCCGCACATCCTCAGGTCAGTGTCTCCACCTGTCCCCCAAAACTGTCCTCCACCTGTCCCCACATGTCCCCCGCACATCCTCAGGTCAGTGTCTCCACCTGTCCCCCAAAACTGTCCTCCACCTGTCCCCACATGTCCCCCGCACATCCTCAGGTCAGTGTCCAAACTGTCTCCAAAATGTCTTGTTTTTGTCGGTGGGAGCCCAGAATGAACTAGGGCTGTACTCGATGTATCGGTATCGGGATGTATCGTCACAAGCTTGTTGGCAGTACGCGTATCGTAACAGGGAGGTGTATCGGGATGCTTAATATTCATGAACCTGTACTGCTGCTTTAAGGCTGAAACTATTGAGCTAAAAAGTGACTTATTCATTGTCCTTGTATTAAAAGAAGTGTGAAAATACAATTCTTCTGCACATTTTGTTATTCTACATATTCTTAGCATTTGTTTTAAGGAGGACTATACTCAAAACATGTTTAAACATTTTTACAGGTACAATATTTTTTATAGTTTTTATGCATTTTGTCATTTTGGTCAGTAAAATATTTTGATATGCATTGGGATATACATGTAGGGTGAAGTCAGGTAAATTGGGGTCACGATACAATAAATATCCCAAAACACTTTCTATCGGGATGCATATCGTATCAGAAAGCTCTTGGCAATACCCAACCCTAGAACAAACGCTGCTTTGTTACTCCTACTCTTAATTTTTATTGTTTAATTCACCAATACAACTTCCACTCTTCCGCCAAAATTCACCAGAACGCAGGAAATATCTTCATTTGGGGCCGTTGTGGAACCTTGAGGAAAAGAAAAAAAAACAATCTGATCTGAATCTGGGTTTTGGGCTGCTTTGTAAAACGATCTAAAAATGAAAAAGTAGATGTTGCAAGTTCATAAAATCCTCTTTGGGAAAGTCAAAGGAACCCTGAATCGTTTTTCTGTCACATTTAAAAGCCGTTTACTTGTGTCATAATTCGATCTTGTGTTTTGTTTGGTTTTCAGTAACTTCCTGGAGACGTCTCTTCCTCAGATGTGACCCTGGATCAGAAGCACTGACTCAGACTTTTACCTCTGACCCTGGATCTGTCTCTGAAACCCTGGATCTGCTGTAAACCACATTCCTCCCACACGTTACACATTCAAACACACTTATATTATTGTTTTTCTAAGTTATTTTTCTCTGAAACAAGCTGTTTTTAAATGTTTGTGTTTAGTTTCTCTGCTGCCTTTGTTTGAACTGAAAATCTATTAAATATTCTTCTTTTAAACCTGGTTTCGATCTTGATTTAGACCTGGTTTTAGTCCTGCTTTAGACCTGGTGTTAGTCTTGATTTAGACCTGGTTTTAGTCTTGATTTAGTCCTAGTTTTAGTCCTGCTTTAGACTTGGTTTTAGTCCTGATTTAGTCCTGGTTTAGACCTGGTTTTAGTCTTGATTTAGACCTGGTTTTAGTCTTGATTTAGACCTGGTTTTAGTCTTGATTTAGTCCTAGTTTTAGTCCTGCTTTAGACCTGGTTTTAGTCTTGATTTAGTCCTGGTTTAGACCTGGTTTTAGTCTTGATTTAGACCTGGTTTTAGTCTTGATTTAGTCCTGGTTTTAGTACTGCTTTAGACCTGGTTTTAGTCTTGATTTAGTCCTAGTTTTAGTCCTGCTTTAGACTTGGTTTTAGTCCTGATTTAGTCCTGCTTTAGACCTGGTTTTAGTCTTGATTTAGACCTGGTTTTAGTCTTGATTTAGTCCTGGTTTAGACCTGGTTTTAGTCCTGATTTAGTCCTGGTTTTAGTCTTGATTTAGACCTGGTTTTAGTCTTGATTTAGTCCTAGTTTTAGTCCTGCTTTAGACCTGGTTTTAGTCTTGATTTAGTCCTGGTTTAGACCTGGTTTTAGTCTTGATTTAGACCTGGTTTTAGTCTTGATTTAGTCCTGGTTTTAGTACTGCTTTAGACTTGGTTTTAGTCCTGATTTAGTCCTGCTTTAGACCTGGTTTTAGTCTTGATTTAGTCCTAGTTTTAGTCCTGCTTTAGACCTGGTTTTAGTCTTGATTTAGACCTGGTTTTAGTCTTGATTTAGACCTGGTTTTAGTCTTGATTTAGTCCTGCTTTAGACCTGGTTTTAGTCTTGATTTAGACCTGGTTTAGTCTTGATTTGTCTGCTTAGACCTGGTTTAGTCTTGATTTAGACCTGGTTTTAGTCTTGATTTAGTCCTGGTTTAGACCTGGTTCAGACCCGGTTCTGACCTGGTTTAGACCTGGTTTTAGTCTTGATTTAGACCTGGTTTTAGTCCTGCTTTAGACCTGGTTTTAGTCTTGCTTTAGACCTGGTTTTAGTCTTGATTTAGTCCTGCTTTAGACCTGATTTTAGTCTTGATTTAGTCCTGGTTTAGACCTGGTTTTAGTCCTGATTTAGTCCTGCTTTAGACCTGGTTTTAGTCTTGATTCAATCCTGCTTTAGACCTGGTTTTAGTCTTGATTTAGACCTGGTTTAGACCTGGTCCTTGTGTGTTTTCTGGTTTATGATTGGATTTAATCTGGATTAAATAAAAGTGAACGTGTGCTGCTGCAGTCGCCCAAACTCTTCCATCACAGAAGTTTGCAAAAGGGAAGAGAAAGTTCTAACACGAAGAAGAAACGTGTTTGGACCAGGACAGCGACTGGATGCCAGGTTTGTAAATAAAACAGCAACAGAGACAGTTTGTGTAATTCTAACATAAATGAACCGGTTACATTAGTACGTGTTCTTTACAAGTTAAAATGTTACTTTTATTGATTTACAACACGTGTCAAACTCAAGGCCCGGGGGCCAGATGCGGCCCTTACTTCTAAAGTTTACTTTAATCTCGTATTAGCACCAGCCGTAATCTGGATGTCTTAATCTAATTTGTCTGGAAGTTAAAGGCGACATCATTGTTCAGTTCAGACTAACACAGATGTAAGTTCAGGAAATGTCACTTCAATAAAAAGACAAAACTCAAATACAGAGACTATTATTGCAGTTCAACAAAGATTAGTAAAGTCGATATTAAATACTACAGCCCCTTTAAGGACAACTGTGGTTTACAATCTCATATTATATTAATAAAACAGATGCTACAGATCGAACACTTGAACAAGTTATTTTAAACTGAACTTGAAATATTTAAAAAATATGAAAACGTGTCAAACCTTCAGATTAAACCTTATGAAGTGGAGGCCTCTATCACTTTTACTTTAACCGTCTAATCAAAAACTTCTCTCAAACTCCCTGGCTTGTTTTAGATAAAAATCAAATGTAAACCGTCGTATTCACAGTCAAAACCACCGTTCTGGAGCAGGATCAGTTTTTACTCTAAACTTAACATAAAAATACATCCATAATTGAATGGAATTTTTAATGATCTCCACCTAAACTTCTTTAAATTAAAACAGCTCCTAAAACTATTTTCAATGAAAACAACTTCATCTTTTGAAGAGGAAAATCTCCAAACTCAAAATAAACCTAATCTAGAGTCAGACTGTGACTCTTACATTTACCAAAGAGACTTTCAAACCTGATGTTCCTTTGTGCAGAGCTTGTTCTCAGTCAGAATCAGAGAGTAAAACTACAAAGACTCAGCTTCACAAAGACAAACAGACCTGTGTTTGTGTCCAAAGGATCAGAAACAGTTTCACTTTGACTTTTAGATGATTTGAGAAACAATAAATGATCAAAATAATCATTCGTTTCAGCCCTGGCGAAGACTTGTGTTTATTTAATTCAACAAAACCATTTACCCCTAGAACACTGTTGTTATAAAAAGTGACACCATCACTTTTGCCGGGTCATTTTCACCTGATATAATAAACCCAACAAAAGTCATAAAAACAGATCAAAATATGAAACACTTGATACATTAGAGAGGTTTTCTTTTATTTTCAACTGTGGCATGTGTAACAAAATGGAAAATAAAAACATAGGAAGATCTTACAAACATGCTCCAAAATTTGGATTTTGAGAAAAAAAAAATCCTGCTACAGGAAACTTGGTGTTTGGTCCAGTCATTCCTACATGAGAGAGGAACAGTGTGTAAAAATGACCACTTGATTAAAATATTGTTTTCACCAAAAGAATTCACGTTGAAATCATCATTTTGTGATATAGATTCATAATTCATAATAAATAGCTTTTGGCAAAAACAAACAAAACAAAGTAAACGTACATGACCCTCTTTCACTGTCGAAAGCAAACCTGTAGTGAGAGTGGACTTTGGGGAAACACCATCATAGAGACACAAACACTGGTGCAGCTCCAGGGACTCATGACACTCAGAAACATACACATACATACACATATACATATAGATATACATATAGATATACATATAGATATACATATACATATACATATACATATACATATACATATACATATACATATACATATACATACACATATACATATACATACATACATACATACATACATACATACACATATACATATACATACATACATACATACATACATACATAACATATTGAGAATCCTGTAAATACATTTACTCGAGTGAAAAGTGCTCTAGGGTTTTATGTTCAAATCTCTCATGATTGAACAGTTTCACAGACGAACCAGCAGGTGGAGACTTCAGACTCGTCTCCATAGAAACCAGTAGCGGCGTACGTCCTCACGCAGCCGTACGTACGTAACGTCAGTCCTTGGCGCGCTGCTGCCTGGCGGTGTGTTTGTAGTTTGTGCAGAGTGAAGAGAAGTGCGGGGAATCTGCGGAGAAACGGGAGAACATGGCGCACGAGTCCCGGAAGATTTACTTTTGCGGAAGTATCCGCGGCGGGAGAGACGACGTGCACGTGTACCAGCGCCTCGTGCACGCGCTCCGGACCTACGGCACCGTCCTGACCGAGCACGTGGGCGACGGAAGTCTGACGGACTCCGGTATGACGTCATCAAGACCTGGTTCAGACCTGGTTTAGTCCTGGTTTAGTCCTGGTTTAGACCTGGTTTAGACCTGGTTTAGTCCTGGTTTAGACCTGGTTTAGTCCTGGTTTAGACCTGGTTCAGACCTGGTTCAGACCTGGTTTAGACCCGGTTCGGACCTGGTTTAGTCCTGGTTTAGTTTAGTCCTGGTTTAGACCTGGTTTAGACCTGGTTCAGACCTGGTTTAGTCCTGGTTCAGACCTGGTTTAGACCTGGTTCAGACCTGGTTTAGTCCTGGTTAGACCTGGTTTAGACCGGTTTAGACCTGGTTTAGTTTAGTCCTGGTTTAGTCCCGGTTTAGTCCTGGTTCAGACCTGGTTTAGACATAGTTTAGACCTAGTTTAGACCTGGTTTAGTCCTGGTTTAGACCTGGTTTAGACCCGGTTTAGACCTGGTTTAGTTTAGTCCTGGTTTAGTCCTGTTCAGACCTGTTTTTTTCTGTTTCAGGTGAAGTTTCTGATTCTGGAGACAAACTGATCCACGACCGAGACCTGGACTGGCTCCGACAAAGTGACGGTGAGAAAAACTGAAACTGGGTCGTTCTACAGAAACGTAATCCTATTTTTAACAAACATCCAATCAAAGAGACCCTTTAAACTGACAGAAAAATATATTTGTCCATCTCAGGCATGACGAGGCGGTTTGTAACGAGGTTTGTGACGGTTTGTGACGGTTTGTGACGAGGTTTGTGACGAGGCGATTTGTGACGAGGTTTGTGACGAGGCGATTTGTGACGAGGCGATTTGTGACGAGGCGATTTGTGACGAGGCGGTTCGTGACGAGCGTTTGTGACGAGGCGGTTCGTGACGAGGCGGTTTGTGGCGAGGCGGTTTGTGACGGTTTGTAACGAGGCGGTTTGTGACGAGGCGGTTTGTGACGGTTTGTGACGTGGTTTGTGACGAGGCAGTTTGTGACAAGGCGGTTTGTGACGAGGCGGTTTGTGACGAGGCAGTTTGTGACAAGGCGGTTTGTGACGAGGCGGTTTGTGACAAGGCGGTTTGTGACGAGGCGGTTTGTGACGAGGCGGTTTGTGACGAGGCGGTTTGTGACGAGGAGGTTTGTGACGGTTTGTAACGAGGCGGTTTGTGACGAGGCGGTTTGTGACGGTTTGTGACGAGGCGGTTTGTGACGGTTTGTGACGAGGCGGTTTGTGACGAGGCGGTTGTGACGAGGCGGTTTGTGACGAGGCGGTTTGTGACGGTTTGTGACGAGGTGGTTTGTGACGGTTTGTGACGAGGAGGTTTGTGAAGAGGCGGTTTGTGACGTGGTTTGTGACGAGGCGGTTTGTGACGAGGCGGTTTGTGACGAGGCGGTTTGTGACGGTTTGTGACGAGGAGGTTTGTGACGAGGAGGTTTGTGAAGAGGCGGTTTGTGACGGTTTGTGACGGTTTGTGACGAGGCGGTTTGTGACGGTTTGTGACGGTTTGTGACGAGACGGTTTGTGACGAGGCGGTTTGTGACGAGGCGGTTTGTGACGAGGCGGTTTGTGACGAGGCGATTTGTGACGAGGCGGTTTGTGACGAGGCGGTTTGTGACGAGGCGGTTTGTGACGGTTTGTGACGAAGAGGTTTGTGACGAGGCGGTTTGTGACGGTTTGTGACGAGGCGGTTTGTGACGGTTTGTGACGAGACGGTTTGTGACGAGGCGGTTTGTGACGAGGCGGTTTGTGACGAGGCGGTTTGTGACGGTTTGTGGCGGTTTGTGACGAGGTTTGTGACGAGGCGGTTTGTGACAAGGCGGTTTGTGACGAGGCGGTTTGTGACGGTTTGTGACGGTTTGTGACGAGGCGGTTTGTGACGGTTTGTGACGAGGTTTGTGACAAGGCGGTTTGTGACGAGGCGGTTTGTGACGAGGCGGTTTGTGACGAGGCGGTTTGTGACGGTTTGTGACGAGGCGGTTTGTGACGAGGCGGTTTGTGACGAGGCGGTTTGTGACGAGGTTTGTGACAAGGCGGTTTGTGACGAGGCGGTTTGTGACGGTTTGTGACGAGGTTTGTGACGAGGCGGTTTGTGACGAGGTTTGTGACAAGGCGGTTTGTGACGAGGTTTGTGACGAGGCGGTTCGTGACGAGGCGGTTCGTGACGAGGCGGTTCGTGACGAGGCGGTTTGTGACGAGGCGGTTTGTGACGAGGCGGTTTGTGACGAGGCGGTTTGTGACGAGGCGGTTTGTGACGAGGCGGTTTGTGACGAGGTTTGTGACAAGGCGGTTTGTGACAAGGCGGTTTGTGACAAGGCGGTTTGTGACGAGGCGGTTCGTGACGAGGTTTGTGACGAGGCGGTTTGTGACAAGGCGGTTTGTGACGAGGCGGTTTGTGACGAGGTTTGTGACGAGGCGGTTTGTGACGGTTTGTGACGAGGCGGTTTGTGACGAGGTTTGTGACGAGGCGGTTTGTGACGAGGCGGTTTGTGACGGTTTGTGACGAAGAGGTTTGTGACGAGGCGGTTTGTGACGAGGCGGTTTGTGACGGTTTGTGACGAAGAGGTTTGTGACGAGGCGGTTTGTGACGGTTTGTGACGAGGCGGTTTGTGACGGTTTGTGACGAGGCGGTTTGTGACGGTTTGTGACGAGGCGGTTTGTGACGGTTTGTGACAAGGCGGTTTGTGACAAGGCGGTTTGTGACGGTTTGTGACGGTTTGTGACGGTTTGTGACGGTTTGTGACGAGGCGGTTTGTGACGAGGCGGTTTGTGACGAGGCGGTTTGTGACGAGGTTTGTGACGAGGTTTGTGACGAGGCGGTTTGTGACGAGGCGGTTTGTGACGAGGCGGTTTGTGACGAGGTTTGTGACGAGGCGGTTTGTGACGGTTTGTGACGAGGTTTGTGACGAGGCGGTTTGTGATGGTTTGTGACGAGGCGGTTTGTGACGAGGCGGTTTGTGACGGTTTGTGACGAGGCGGTTTGTGACGAGGCGGTTTGTGACGGTTTGTAACGAAGAGGTTTGTGACGAGGCGGTTTGTGACGGTTTGTGACAAGGCGGTTTGTGACGGTTTGTGACGGTTTGTGACGAGGCGGTTTGTGACGAGGCGGTTTGTGACGAGGCGGTTTGTGACGGTTTGTGACGAAGAGGTTTGTGACGAGGCGGTTTGTGACGGTTTGTGACGAGGCGGTTTGTGACGGTTTGTGACGAGGCGGTTTGTGACGGTTTGTGACAAGGCGGTTTGTGACGAGGCGGTTTGTGACGGTTTGTGACGAGGCGGTTTGTGACGAGGCGGTTTGTGACGGTTTGTGACGAAGAGGTTTGTGACGAGGCGGTTTGTGACGGTTTGTGACGAGGCGGTTTGTGACGGTTTGTGACGAGGCGGTTTGTGACGGTTTGTGACGAGGCGGTTTGTGACGGTTTGTGACAAGGCGGTTTGTGACGGTTTGTGACGGTTTGTGACGAGGTTTGTGACGAGGCGGTTTGTGACGAGGCGGTTTGTGACGGTTTGTGACGGTTTGTGACGGTTTGTGACGAGGCGGTTTGTGACGAGGCGGTTTGTGACGAGGCGGTTTGTGACGGTTTGTGACGAGGTTTGTGACAAGGCGGTTTGTGACGAGGTTTGTGACAAGGCGGTTTGTGACAAGACGGTTTGTGACAAGGCGGTTTGTGACGGTTTGTGACGAGGCGGTTTGTGACGAGACGGTTTGTGATGAGACGGTTTGTGACGAGACGGTTTGTGACGAGGTTTGTGACGAGGCGGTTTGTGACGAGGTTTGTGACGAGACGGTTTGTGACGAGGCGGTTTGTGACGAGGCGGTTTGTGACGAGGCGGTTTGTGACGAGGCGGTTTGTGACGAGGCGGTTTGTGACGAGGTTTGTGACAAGGCGGTTTGTGACGAGGCGGTTTGTGACGAGGCGGTTCGTGACGAGGCGGTTCGTGACGAGGCGGTTTGTGACGAGGCGGTTCGTGACGAGGCGGTTTGTGACGAGGCGGTTCGTGACGAGGCGGTTTGTGGCGAGGCGGTTTGTGACGGTTTGTAACGAGGCGGTTTGTGACGAGGCGGTTTGTGACGGTTTGTGACGTGGTTTGTGACGAGGCAGTTTGTGACAAGGCGGTTTGTGACGAGGCGGTTTGTGACGAGGCGGTTTGTGACGGTTTGTGACGTGGTTTGTGACGAGGCGGTTTGTGACAAGGCGGTTTGTGACGAGGCGGTTTGTGACGAGGCGGTTTGTGACGAGGAGGTTTGTGACGGTTTGTAACGAGGCGGTTTGTGACGAGGCGGTTTGTGACGGTTTGTGACGAGGCGGTTTGTGACGGTTTGTGACGAGGCGGTTTGTGACGAGGCGGTTTGTGACGAGGCGGTTTGTGACGAGGCGGTTTGTGACGGTTTGTGACGAGGTGGTTTGTGACGGTTTGTGACGAGGCGGTTTGTGACGAGGCGGTTTGTGACGAGGCGGTTTGTGACGAGGCGGTTTGTGACGAGGAGGTTTGTGACGGTTTGTGACGAGGAGGTTTGTGACGGTTTGTGACGGTTTGTGACGAGACGGTTTGTGACGAGGCGGTTTGTGACGAGGCGGTTTGTGACGAGGCGGTTTGTGACGAGGCGATTTGTGACGAGGCGGTTTGTGACGAGGCGGTTTGTGACGAGGCGGTTTGTGACGGTTTGTAACGAGGCGGTTTGTGACGGTTTGTGACGAGGCGGTTTGTGACGGTTTGTGACGAAGAGGTTTGTGACGAGGCGGTTTGTGACGGTTTGTGACGAGGCGGTTTGTGACGGTTTGTGACGAGGCGGTTTGTGACGGTTTGTGACGAGGCGGTTTGTGACGAGGCGGTTTGTGACGAGGCGGTTTGTGACGGTTTGTGACGAGGCGGTTTGTGACGAGGTTTGTGACAAGGCGGTTTGTGACGAGGCGGTTTGTGACGGTTTGTGACAAGGCGGTTTGTGACGAGGTTTGTGACAAGGCGGTTTGTGACGAGGTTTGTGACGAGGTTTGTGACGAGGCGGTTCGTGACGAGGCGGTTCGTGACGAGGCGGTTCGTGACGAGGCGGTTTGTGACGAGGCGGTTTGTGACGAGGCGGTTTGTGACGAGGCGGTTTGTGACGAGGCGGTTTGTGACGAGGTTTGTGACAAGGCGGTTTGTGACGAGGCGGTTTGTGACGAGGTTTGTGACGAGGCGGTTTGTGACGGTTTGTGACGAGGCGGTTTGTGACGAGGTTTGTGACGAGGCGGTTTGTGATGGTTTGTGACGAGTAGAGGTGTGCGATATATCGTTTTCACGATAATATCGTAAATGTTGCTTTGACGATATGCAAAATTTGAATATCGAGTATTTATGCAACGTTTCAGTCCGACAAAAAACGTAAGAGAGCGTGCAGAGAAAACGTAGATATATGAACGGATAGGCAGCCCAATCTTTTGAGAGGATGTAAACACATAACACACAACATGTTTCAATCAAGTATTATGCAAATAAATACGTTTTTCAATCTGAAATGCGTTCTTATTACGTGCGTCCGTGGCTAGCCTACCTTGTGTTTCGCCATCTTCCTCCACAAACTTCACTCACTGATGACTGATATAATCCAATGATGTAGATTAAATATAAAAAAAAATCGTCTTTATTCTTTCGAAAAATAAATGCATTTATAAACATTAAACAAGTCAGACAGCTTCGAAAAAACTACACAAGCCGACAAGTTGTTTTCATTAAGTCAGCAGCGTCATCATGTGGCAGATTTGTAGATAGCGAACAAACCAAATGACTGGTCATACGGGTCACTGGACTGTACGTCTTACGTCACTCATCCAGCGTGCACGTGTAAAATGGAGTAGTGGGCGTAGAGCAAACAACAGGTTGCGTGGGAATGAATCGGTGATTAAAACATGAGTGGGGCCGAGGAGATAGAAGAAGAAAACATTCCTTCAACTTCATCCGCACAACAAGCAGGTGAAACGCTAATTGCAAGACGAGGCTCGACGTCATTAGCTTGGAAGTGGTTCGGCTTCGAGCGCACTGATGTGCGACAGCTATCTCCCATCTGCAAAATCTGCAATAAGCCCGTTTCTGTCAAAAGCAGTTCAACAACCAACTTATTTCATCATTTGCGAACAAGCCACCGAATACAGTATGAAGAATATGAAAGGCTGCGTCAACTGGCGGAGAAAAACAAAGCTGAGGACGTTACGGTAAAGAAAAAAAGTACACAACTTTCGTTAGCGGATTCATTTACTAAGAAAGTGCCTTATGAAAGAAAAAGTGAGAAATGGCAAACCATCACTGATTCTATAACCAACTATCTTGCACGAGCCATGTTGCCCATACAATCTGTCGAACAAGATGGGTTTAAAGACATGGTCAAAACACTGGATCCGAGATACAGTGTGCCCTCTCGTACGTATTTTAGCAAGACTGCTCTACCAAAGCTGTACGAGTCATGTCGGGAACGTCTTTCTCGCGATGTGCAAAACGCCTCTTTTTACTCCACAACCTCAGACCTGTGGTCCAGCAGGACATCTGAGCCATATCTGTCACTCACAATTCATTTTATTAGTGATGACTGGCGACTGCTGAGCTACTGTCTGCAAACGTCCTATTTTCCGGAGGACCACACTGGTGAGCTGATTGCGCAAGGCTTAAAAGACGCTTTGAGTTCTTGGTCTCTCAAAGAGGAACGGATGGCCTGTATGACAACAGACAGTGGGGCTAACGTGGTCAGAGCCCTTACCATCAACAACTGGCAGCGGCTTCCATGTTTTGGACATAGACTTCACATTGCCATAGGTAAGAATGTACCTCACTATATCATAATCATAATAAGCAAACCCACACATCTATTTAATTTCAGATGTTTTTGTAATTGTAAATGTTTTAAAATAATGATTTTGAAGATAAAATAATGTATCTTATCTAACATACATTTTGTTATTTTACATATTTTTCAGAACGAAGTATGAGAGATCCTCGCATTGATAGAGCCCTTGGAGTGTGTAAGAAGATTGTGGCTGTATTTGCAAACAGCTGGAAAAAGAAAAAGGCATTAGCCAAAGCACAAGAACAACTGAACCTTCCACAGCATACCTTTATCACGGAGTGTCCTACTAGATGGGGTTCTAGGCAGCGAATGATTGAGAGAGTTTTGGAGCAGCAAAAGGCTATTCAACAGGTTTTGTCAGCAGACAGAAAACAAAGGCACCTAGTTCCCACATGGCAAGATATTGAAGTTCTGGAGTCAATCAGCAAAGCCCTAGGTCCTCTGTTAGAATTTACAGATGCTTTGTCTGGTGAGCAACAAGTCACAGTGTCCTACGTTAAGCCTGTATTGTCTCTTTTCAACAGTGAGGTTCTGGCTATTAAACCTGATGATACAGAGTTGACAAAGCAAATCAAGCAGACCATTCTTGACTATCTGAATGAGAAATATGCAGCAGACTCTGTGGATAAACTCCTTGGTCTAGCATCCACACTTGATCCCAGGTTTAAACACCGCTATAACAGTGCAGATAAGATCCCGGCCATTGAGAGCACATTGAAAGCTGAACTTCTGGGTATGCTGAATGAAGAAGAAAACCCAGCCACTTCACAAGTCCCAACAGCAGATGAAGATCAAGCTGAGGAAGAGGAGGACATCAGTGAGCCATTGCCTGCCAAAAAGATAAAGAAGTCTTTTGGCAGTTATTTTAAAAAAAGGCAATCTGGAAAAGACTCTGAGCAATCTACTGTTGAGAAAGAGATGCAAAGTTACCTTATGATCCCTGAGATGGACAGTGACGCAGATCCATTAGAATGGTGGAAAACCCAGGAGGTAAATTTCCCAAGACTGGGAAAACTGGCAAAAAAGTATCTGTGCATCCCTGCCTCTAGTAGCCCATCAGAGAGGGCATTTAGCACAGGTGGGAATATTGTAACTTGTCATCGTGCTGCCTTGAAGCCAGAGGCTGTGGATAGACTTGTGTTTTTGTCCAATAACCTAAAACATATGTAGCAAGGTGCCATTTCTGTTGAAAAAAAGTTCCAAATAGTGTTCATGTTTATTTATTTTGTAATTCTAATTCTGGAATTTTGACCTAAGTGAAGTTACGGCTGCAGAAAAATATTGTTTACATTTGTTTTTTTATCATTATTATTTTGCATGTGCAATATTTTTACAGTTCAAAAGTTGTGAGTTTTTACATATTTATTGCAATGTTTGATATTTATATTTGTTCAATTTTATTTACCAACAAAGCAGTATTTTATGCTAAGTTTTTTTACATTCTAAATAAATGCTATGTTGAATATTTTTACACTTCAAAAGTTGTGAGATTTTACATATTTATTGCAATGTTTATTTATATTTGTTAAATTTTATTTACAAACAAAGCAGTATTTTATGCTAAGTTCTTTACATTCTAAATAAATGCTACGTTGAATATTTAATTATTTTTTGTGATCATTGTTATGATATAAAACACAAAAAGTATGCTCAGACAAACAAAATCAATTATGCATTTATATTTGATGATTGTTGAAACATATTAGGGTAAATTTCATTGTTACATATCGTTTGAATATCGTAATCGAGATATTTAAAAAATATATCGAGATATTCATTTTTGTCCATATCGCCCAGCCCTAGTGACGAGGCGGTTTGTGACGAGGCGGTTTGTGACGAGGCGGTTTGTGACGAGGCGGTTCGTGACGAGGCGGTTTGTGACGAGGCGGTTTGTGACGAGGCGGTTTGTGACGGTTTGTGACGAAGAGGTTTGTGACGAGGCGGTTTGTGACGGTTTGTGACGAGGCGGTTTGTGACGGTTTGTGACGAGGCGGTTTGTGACGGTTTGTGACGAGGCGGTTTGTGACGGTTTGTGACAAGGCGGTTTGTGACGAGGCGGTTTGTGACGGTTTGTGACGAGGCGGTTTGTGACGAGGCGGTTTGTGACGGTTTGTGACGAAGAGGTTTGTGACGAGGCGGTTTGTGACGGTTTGTGACGAGGCGGTTTGTGACGGTTGTGACGAGGCGGTTTGTGACGGTTTGTGACGAAGAGGTTTGTGACAAGGCGGTTTGTGACGGTTTGTGACGGTTTGTGACGAGGTTTGTGACGAGGCGGTTTGTGACGGTTTGTGACGGTTTGTGACGGTTTGTGACGAGGTTTGTGACGAGGCGGTTTGTGACGAGGCGGTTTGTGACGAGGCGGTTTGTGACGAGGTTTGTGACGGTTTGTGACGGTTTGTGACGAGGCGGTTTGTGACGAGGAGGTTTGTGACGGTTTGTGACGAGGTTTGTGACGAGGTTTGTGACGGTTTGTGACGAGGCGGTTTGTGACGAGGAGGTTTGTGACGGTTTGTGACGGTTTGTGACGAGGCGGTTTGTGACGGTTTGTGACGAGGCGGTTTGTGACGAGGCGGTTTGTGATGAGGTTTGTGGCGAGGCGGTTTGTGACGAGGAGGTTTGTGACGGTTTGTGACGAGGAGGTTTGTGACGGTTTGTGACGAGGAGGTTTGTGACGGTTTGTGACGAGGAGGTTTGTGACGGTTTGTGACTGTTTGTGACGAGGCGGTTTGTGACGAGGTTTGTGACGAGGCGGTTTGTGACGGTTTGTGACGAGGCGGTTTGTGACGAGGAGGTTTGTGACGAGGAGGTTTGTGACGGTTTGTGACGAGGAGGTTTGTGACGGTTTGTGACGAGGAGGTTTGTGACGGTTTGTGACTGTTTGTGACGAGGCGGTTTGTGACGAGGTTTGTGACGAGGCGGTTTGTGACGGTTTGTGACGAGGCGGTTTGTGACGGTTTGTGACGAGGAGGTTTGTGACGGTTTGTGACGAGGCGGTTTGTGACGAGGAGGTTTGTGACGAGGAGGTTTGTGACGGTTTGTGACGAGGAGGTTTGTGACGGTTTGTGACGGTTTGTGACGAGGCGGTTTGTGACGAGGAGGTTTGTGACGGTTTGTGACGAGGAGGTTTGTGACGGTTTGTGACGAGGAGGTTTGTGACGGTTTGTGACGGTTTGTGACGAGGCGGTTTGTGACGAGGCGGTTTGTGACGAGGCGGTTTGTGACGTGGCGGTAAAATTTGCACGAGTGTCTGGCTGCAGACCATCGAGTGGACCAGAAGTAAAGCAAAACAAACCTCATTTTGAGATGCTTGAAACTGCAGCCAGACTTTTTCCCTTTTGCTGGATCAAGTCTAGTTTTTATGACGACTAATAACTTTCACAAGACATGAATGATGAACTAATAAAGACAAAAATTTTTATTTACATAACATAACATTTGTATTACAGACCTTGGGGTGGTCTTAGTAAATGCTAATTGTCAGGCCGGAGGGACGGTGATAAGTTTAGTAGAACGGGTAAGTTTAGGAAAAAGGTTTGGGTAAAGGTTAAGATTAAAAATATGAACGTTTAGGCCCATTTGGCAGCAGTAGAATACTCGTTACCATGGCAACCAACTCACTCGTCCTGTAATACTCTCTCATTGTAGACTTGAAGGGTGCGGGAATCGAACTTGAAATCTTTGAATTGATGACCACCACATTATCCACTCAGCCATCGATCCAACCGGCTCACTGGTCCCTCAGCGTCTGTACAGTGTTTGTTACATGGAAGTATAACAGTTATGGTTAACGCAGCGACAAAATCAACTGTGCTCCTTTAATTTCTTCAACGTTATTCACGGGCTTATTGTTTTAACTTAATCATGGTATCGTAAACGCAATATGGGTAAACATCCGGGCTTTAGGGTAAGTCACGTGAGGGTCGTCCTCATGGAGGTCTGCAGCCAGATGCCTCTCAAACTTTGACCTAAAATGTTTGCAGGTCACAGTGTGGTTTAACTAGCCGAGGTAGAAATCAAACTTTAACATTTAAACTACATTTTCAAAGCATTTAAAGTTGTGTCAGAAGCAACAAAACAAAGATTTCTTGCTGTTTTTTGCATGACGGGGTGGTGTGGTTATGTTTACAGATCTAAGACTAGAAGATGTACATTTAAAACAGAAATGTGAGTGGGATTTGTCACATTTTAAACTTGGTGCCTCTAGTGGCTCTAATGATGTCACTTTAATCTTTGTCCAGCCATTTGACAGAACAACACACCTCATGTAGAGAGACCAGGTTCATGTGACTCAAGGACACGCACAAATCCTGACTTTTGTTAAAAAAACAATTACTATTTACCAATAAAAATGCAGGATGAGTAAATGACATAAAACTAAAACAAAAAACACACAAAAGTTTTATGAAAATGTCTTTCCTTAATATTGAAATATAACCTGAATATAACCTGTAAACCATTGCACTGCGGACACGGCCACAAACGGTCAAAAACAAACTAAAATGTGCAGAATACATACATTTTTATGAAAAACCTACATAATCAAGTTTATAATCTGAAACTGAACACTCTAAATAAAACATTTACAATTCAAAACACACTTTGATGGTTTTTGTACGTATTCTGAGTTTGAGGACACAACTACAGACAATTGATCAGTTGTATTATTGATTATTGATCTGTTTTTCCTCAGTGATCGTGGCAGAAGTGACTCAGCCGTCGTTGGGAGTGGGATATGAACTGTATTATTGATTATTGATTGTTTTATTGACAGTGATCGTGGCAGAAGTGACTCAGCCGTCTTTAGGAGTGGGATATGAACTGTATTATTGATTATTGATTGTTTTATCCTCAGTGATCGTAGCAGAAGTGACTCAGCCGTCTTTAGGAGTGGGATATGAACTGGGCCGAGCTGTGGAGATGAACAAACCCATCCTGTGTCTGTTTAGACCTGAGTCTGGACGACGTGAGTCTCTTTAATACTTTTGTTGAGTTTAAATCGATAAAAACTGTTTGAATCAGACTCTGGAGGGTTTTTGACGAGGAAGTCATAAAAGTATTTGCTTAATCCCCAAACTAGTGACAGTAGATGATCAATTTCACAAACTGAGTCGACCTGGTGTAGACCCTGTGCTGGTGCTTCTATAGCGCCATCTGGTGGTGTGATGAATGCACTGCAGTCAGGTTAAACTAGAGCTGAGCGATGAAGTGTATATCACGATTTACTTGAAGCCAGATCACAATTTTGATTTGATCACGATTCTATATATTAGAATATATATTTTCT
The DNA here is from genome assembly GCA_038363315.1 of Mugilogobius chulae. NCBI lineage: Eukaryota > Metazoa > Chordata > Actinopteri > Gobiiformes > Gobiidae > Mugilogobius > Mugilogobius chulae. The sequence goes on from JBBPFD010000536.1 coordinate 644,573, forward strand.
GATTGTCTTTGAGGTTTATAAAATAGAAAGTTCCTCTTTCACTGTCGATGGCTAAAACGCAGTAGTAAGGCTGGCCAGGGTTCGATTTCCAGACAGAAACAAGCGTCCAAGCCTTTAAAAAGGTGAATACAAATTACCTCAGCCCTTTAGTACGTAATAAATTAATTAGTTGTGTATCACCGCAAAACAATAATTTCTAATTTTATTAATGCCATAAAAATATGCTTACAACAAATCATGTTTCAATCATAAAGTGATATAGTTTTGTAAATTAAATGTGTTCATAACTTGAAAGTGCATCCCAAAAAAAGCAATCCATAACACCGCAAAAAAACAGCAGCTCAAAGTGGCTTTAAAGCTGTGGGCTTGGCAACGCTAAGGCTAAGAGACAGTGTTGATACAGCTCCACACACGCGTTAACGATTAGATTTGGTAAATCTCCGAATCAGATCAGCTGGAGTCGCAGCCTGGGACAGAACGATTCTAGATTTGGCAGATTTGAACATTTCTTCTTCTCTTTACTGTCAGTGTGGTTTCTGTGGATTTGACTCAGATTCAGAGTCTGGTAAATGCTAGGTAACAGTCGTGGACTGAGCTCTGCGTGTGTCTGTGGACTAAAGACGATTCTGAAGATACTGAACGTCGTCAGACAAACCGCAGACAGACTCAGCTTCAGTGGGTTTTAGTTTAAATGTGTTTGTTTCTCAGGTTTATCGGCCATGATCCGAGGAGCCGCAGACGGACTCAAGATCCAGGTTCAGGACTACGACCAGGACCAGATCCAGTCCATCCTGAGCCAGTACTTCTCCCAGAACCGGGTCTAAACCAGGTCTGAACCAGGACTAAACCAGGACTTTAGAGCGGTGATGAGGAAACACTTGTCTAAGCTCCAGACTCTGAAACTTTTCATTTTCTAAAATAATCCCACAATGAACTTTTGACCTTCACAGAGAAAATAAAAACCGTCTGTAATCACTTCAGTTTGGAGAATCAATAAAACTAAGTAAAAATGCTGTGATTTTATTAGTTTATTGATTATGTGACCAACACTCTGATGATTCCAAACCGATTAAAGAACAAATAAAAGATTTTTTATTCTCACATATCTCATCTCATTTTCTACCGCTTAATCCCGTTAGGGATCGCGGGTGACTGGAGCCTATCCCAGTGACTTTGGGCCTTAGGCGGGGAACACCCTGGACAGTGGCCAACTTGTCGCAGGGTTAAACAGACAAACATTCACTCTCTCATTCACTCACTAAGGGACATTTACAGTGATGCCCAATGAACCTAAATATACATGTTTTTGGAGGAAACCGGAGAAAACCCACGGTGACACGGGGAGAACATGCAAACTCCACCCAGAGAGATCGTGAGATGTTGATATGGTCCGACCCGGGAGTCAAACCCACAACCTCCAGAGCTCTAACCACTCTGCTACCGTGCACCCACACATCTCTTCTTTTGTTTTAATGATTTCTGGTTTTGTAAAAGAATCTTTTTCTTCTCCTGAGAGTAAACACACAGAGTCAGATGAAATACTGTTTTATTAATAATCAGATCAATAATAATCAGATCAATAATCATCATGTTGTTGCAGTTGTTTAGTGGAGCTGCCTCTGGGTTAGAAAAGTTTGTACAAAGTGAGAGAAACTTTACAACTTTACCTCAAAACCATCTCGTTAGACTTTATACTTTATACATGTTTTATAAATGATAATAAATGTTTAATAAATGATAAAGATGAGATTATAAATGATTATAACGACGAGCAGCAGCAGAGAGAACATTTAATGCCCTAAACAAACACAAACTCTCTCAGTCCAATGCCCTTCACCTGTCGCACTTAAAGCCTCACTCTGGAACTTTCCTCTGCTCTCTCTGAGTCTGGAGATCTGCACCTGGTGATGTCACGAGGTGAGAGCCAACCCAAGAACCAGACTGTTGTGTTGTTTGGAGTTCTGCCTCGTCACAGGAACAGCACGCTTCTGAAAACTTAAATAATCTTATTAAACTTCACTGGAAGAGTTAAAATTCTTCTGTTTCTAAACTTTTTACTTCGTCTTAGTTTGGAGGTTAGTTCACGAGGCTCCGGCTGCAGACGTCCATGAGGAGGACCCTGCCTCGCAGACGTCCACGAGGAGGACCCTGCCTCGCAGACGTCCACGAGGAGGACCCTGCCTCGCAGACGTCCACGAGGAGGACCCTGCCTCGCAGACGTCCACGAGGAGGACCCTGCCTCACAGACGTCCATGAGGAGGACCCTGCCTCGCAGACGTCCACGAGGAGGACCCTGCCTCGCAGACGTCCACGAGGAGGACCCTGCCTCACAGACGTCCATGAGGAGGACCCTGCCTCGCAGACGTCCATGAGGAGGACCCTGCCTCACAGACGTCCATGAGGAGGACCCTGCCTCGCAGACGTCCATGAGGAGGACCCTGCCTCACAGAGCTCCATGAGGAGGACCCTGCCTCACAGACGTCCATGAGGAGGACCCTGCCTCACAGACGTCCATGAGGAGGACCCTGCCTCACAGACGTCCACGAGGAGGACCCTGCCTCGCAGACGTCCATGAGGAGGACCCTGCCTCGCAGACGTCCATGAGGAGGACCCTGCCTCGCAGACGTCCATGAGGAGGACCCTGCCTCACAGAGCTCCATGAGGAGGACCCTGCCTCACAGACGTCCATGAGGAGGACCCTGCCTCACAGAGCTCCATGAGGAGGACCCTGCCTCGCAGACGTCCGTGAGGAGGACCCTGCCTCGCAGACGTCCGTGAGGAGGACCCTGCCTCAGACGTCCATGAGGAGGACCCTGCCTCAGACGTCCATGAGGAGGACCCTGCCTCAGACGTCCATGAGGAGGACCCTGCCTCAGACGTCCATGAGGAGGCTCCTCCACCGTGAGGACCAGAAGTAAAGCAAAACAAACCTCATTTTGAGATGCTTGAAACTGCAGCCAGACAAGACTTTTTTCCTTTTGCTGGATCAAGTCTAGTTTTTATGACGACTAATAACTTTCACGAGACATGAATGATGAACTAACAATAAAGACACAAAAAGTGTTTATTAGGCCTACATAACATAACATTTGTATTACAGACCCTGGGGCGGTCTTAGTAAATGCTAATTGTCAGGCTGGAGGGACGATGATAAGTTTAGTAGAACGGGTAAGTTTAGGAAAAGGGTTTGGGTAAAGGTTAAGATTAAAATATGAACGTTTAGGTCCATTTGGCAACAGTGAAATACTCATTACCATGGCGACCAGCTCACTCGTCCTGTAGCACGGTCTCATTGTAGACGTGAGGGATGCGGGAATTAAACCTGAGGTCTTTTAATAAATGATCACCGCACTGTCCACTCAGCCACCGATCCAACCGGCTCACTGGTCCCTCCGGCGTCTTGTACAGTGTTTGTGACATGAAAGTATAACAACTATGGTTTGTTAATGCACAGCCACAAAATCACTTTGGCTCCTTTGATTTCTTCAACGTTCCTGTTGAGTCTAGAGTCAAATTTAAAATTCTTCTTCTAACCTATAAAGCTTTAAATGACTTGGCCCCTTCTTATATCAAAGATGAAATAATTCCTTATCATCCTAACCGTTCACTTCGCTCTCAAGATGCTGGACTTCTGGTGGTTCCTAGAGTCTCTAAAAGCACAATAGGAGGCAGAGCATTTAACTATCAAGCCCCCTGGCTATGGAATCAGCTCCCTGCTCATGTCAAAGACGCTGACACAGTCTCTACATTTAAGATTAGGCTCAAAACGTTCCTCTTCGGATTAGCTTATGATCAGGTCAGTTAGGAACAGACTCTAAACCCACAGTTCTAGTCAGGCTGCCCTAGGAGCAAATATACTGGGGAAAGTATGTCCTCTCACTTCTGCCTTTCTTGTAAAGAATAATAAACTACAGTTCATCTCTAGTCTGTTCTTTGCTCTTCACTCGTTGTCCCCTGTCCCACTGTCCTCTCGGGGAGTGTAACTGTTTCAGATGCTGCTGTTCCAGTGACGTGGGCCGGACCACTGATGCTTGGACCTCCGCCCCACCTTCCTCTCCAGGATTGGCCTGTCCTGACCCTGCTAGACGAGTCGTTTCCCTCTGCTTATGGACTCTGGCTCCACAAACATAAACTCTATAACTTTGCCTTAGTTACATCTACAGCCTGTCCGTCCATGGGAGTGGATCCCTTCTTCACTGTGGTTCTCCTCCAGGTTTCTCTTTTTCCATTAGGGTTTTTTTGAGTTTTTCCTTGCCGAGAAGGAGGGTCTAAGGACAGGGGATGTTCTGGACAATCATTCATCTGCTCTACTAATAATCTGCTTGATCAAATGTTTCATTGAATGTGTATTGTTTTATTGAATATGTATTGTTTTATTTTGATTTCCTATTATTCATATTTGCTAAAATTAATAATCTTGGGAAGTCCTCAGAGACGACTGTTGTTGTGATTTTGGGCTATACAAAAATAAATTGATTGATTGATTGATTGATTGACGTTATTAACGGGCCGCGGCCTATCATGGTATCTCAAACATAAAGTGGGTGAACATCTGGGTCGTCTGGATGGAGCGAAGTCACGTGAGGGTCCTCATGGAGATCTGTGAGGCAGATGCCTCTCAGTTAAACTGTAAAGACTGACTTTTGTGTAAAACTCCAACAAACAGACACAACTTTGTACAATATTCTTCTGTTTCGTAGTTTAAAGTGTTTATGATGCCGACGCCTTAGACCTGACTTAAACCGGACTTAAACCGGACTTAAACTGGTCTTAAACCAGGACTAAATGCTACAAAAGTTCCAGAGTGTTGCTTTAACGTGACGCGATGCCCGAGTTTCTGTAGCTGCAGAAAAAACTGTTCATAAACAAAAACAACAAACAAACAAACAAACAAAGAAAAGAATCTAAAATAAAAGAGAAAAACAAGTTTGTGCAAAAGAGAAAGTGAAAGAGCAGCGGCGCCTCCACAGGTTTTACACCTGGACCTACGACATCATCACCAGAACACAACCTATTAACACGAGCGCAGTACCAGGAGCGTCCAGTGAGAGGCGCTGCAGACCCAGGAGTGTCCAGTGAGAGGCGCTGCAGACCCAGGAGCTGCAGTCCCAGAAGTGTCCAGTGAGAGGCGCTGCAGACCCAGGAGCGTCCAATGAGAGGCGCTGCAGTCCCAGGAGTGTCCAGTGAGAGGCGCTGCAGCTCAGATCTACATTTACAGCAGAAGTTTGAAGAAGTTTGTCTCAAAAACACAAAAGTTTAAATGTAAAAGAACGAAATGAGAAGGAAACGAGGGAATGATTCGACTAAAACAAAAGGAACAAAAGTCTGAACAGAAGAAGAAGAAGAAAGGCTGATTTAAGACCAGAGCGCAGAACGAAGAGCGCAGGACGAAGAGCGCAGGACGAAGAGCGCAGGACGAAGAGCGCAGGACGAAGAGCGCAGGACGAAGAGCGCAGGACGAAGAGCGCAGAACGAAGAGCGCAGGACGAAGAGCGCAGGACGAAGAGCGCAGGACGAAGAGCGCAGGACGAAGAGCGCAGGACGAAGAGCGCAGGACGAAGAGCGCAGGACGAAGAGCGCAGAACCAAACAGATCAGAGCGCGGCTGTGCATCGTCTGCGGCGCGTCGAGCCTGAACACAAACGTATGATTTATGTCACATTCACACAAAAGCTGTAAGATCTCTGACAGTTTCCACATTGTGCTGCATCACGTTTTTATTTGAGTTTTTTTCTTTCACAGCTTTAGAACTTAAGTCTTTGGATAACAATCCGACTGAAGTTTCACAGAAAAACTCTTCTGTAAAGACTCTTCCTGCTGCTAAGTGTTTCTGAGACGGTTGTGACTAACATTAACCTTACTAATCTTTGACAAACTACAAATAATAGTTGTTTTGATGATTACATTTTTAGTGAAGTGACAATTACTAAATATACATCTGCATTAGTCTGAAAAATGACTTGCTCTTTATGTTTTAGACAAATCTACAGATTACTCCTGGAACTACTGTAAAATTAAAGTTATCCTTATAAGACCTCGAGGGCCGCATCTGGCCCCCGGGCCTTGAGTTTGACACATGTGCTCTACGGTTTGCTCTTTTAATCACAGAAGAAGGATTTTTAGGCCCCATTTGCTCCGCATCCACAGAGCAGGATTGTAACGTCGAGCGCCGCTGCGTCGCTTTTAGAAAACACGGAAGTCTCTCAGTTTACAGCGTCAGAGCGTCTCAATCTCGGTCCCAGGGCGTCGCCTTTGAGTCACATGATCAGATCAAAGTTACACTTTTTAAACCAGACTGTTGTGTCTCTCAATCATCAGCAGGATGTTTCTCACACAAACGCTCAGACGCCTGGTTCACTGCTGCGTTCTGATTGGCTCTGATGCTGCGTTCTGATTGGCTCTGACGCTGCGTTCTGATTGGCTCTGACGCTGCGTTCTGATTGGCTCTGAAAGAAGCTTAAATCAGCCTTTAAACAAAAACTGTTTCTTCAGAAAAACTTTCACAGTTTCAACACGACTCCGGCTTTTCTGAAGAACAACAACAGCGCCACCTGCTGTTACACCTAAACCTGCTGTTGTTACACCTGCTGTTACAGCCTCAGTCTTCACACAGATCATATTCACCTCAGATAATCTGTAATAATCTGACTCTGAGTTTAGTCTGGTGAATGTTTCATGTTTGTATAAATTTGAATCTGTTTTATTTTCACATTTAAACCACATTATTATTATTATTCTCACAGATCATTTTGTTTCTGGATGTAAAGATGAAATAAACGTTGATGTTTCTGGAGGATTTAAAGTCGTCGTTCGTTTGGAGGTGAAGATGATCTGAGTGAAAACAAACAAACATAAAAACAAACACAAACAAAAATAAAGATAAAACTGTGATTGTTCAGTAAATAAAAACCAAAGTAAATGAAGTTAAAGCCTGGCTGTGGGACATTTTAAAGGTTTGTCCTGTTTTCACACTTAAACATTTAAAATAAGAATAAAGAAAACACGACTGGCACAAGTTTAAATAAAATATAAAACAGTTTAAATGTGATAAAGTTTGAACGACAAAATCTAAAGAACAAAAGTCACTTCAGCTGCAGACACAGACTTAAAACCTTCACCACAAGTCCAGGTCCAAGTCCAGGTCCCAGTCCAGGTCCCAGTCTAAGTCCAGGTCCAGGTCCAGGTCCAGGTCTGAGTGGATTCTTTATTTTCTGCTTTGACATGTTTGATGATTGTTTCTGAATGTTTGTTGTTTTGTTTTCATGTTTCCCTCAGAGACGACTGTTGTTGTGATTTTGGGCTGCACAAAAGTGAACTGACTTCACACACTTTGCAGCAGACGCACGGCCGTAGCTGAACATGAACGCAGCTTCAGTATCTGACCAGGATCCACAAAATGACCCCCACAGCAAAAGAAAGTACAAGTTTCAAGTTAGAAAACCATTTAAATTGGGCTAAAATTTGTTTATTTTTGTAGTTTGTTGCTTTCTATGACCAAAATCCAGTCAAACCTTCTGCTTAAGTTATAATTATAGAATTAAATCTAGAAGTCTTTTTCTGCACTTTGGGAAGCCCTGCTCTGATAGAACACAGATGAGTGTCGTGGAGAACACACAGGACTACCCCCGGCTGCGTGAGCTCCACTCCAGACATTTACAGCTGCTGAAGACTTTTGTATCTGAAGCAGATATTCAAGTTTAATAAATCAAAGTTGGGGTAACTAACTTTTTTAGTTGTGAATAAGTAAATTTTGTGTTTTCCACCAAAACGTCCACGATAAATGCAGCACTTTGTGAAAAAATTAGATGACTGAGTACTTTCTGTGTGGAGTTTGCATGTTTCTCCCCGTGTCTGGGTGGGTTTCCTCCGGGCACTCTGGTTTCCCCCATCAACCAATAACATGCATGTTAGGGTAATATCCTCCAGCTACGGTAGTCCTGACCAAACCTAAAGGACATCTGGAGATGTGTCCCTGAGGAGAAGCTCCAGAGGCTGAAGGATCCAGGGTCAAATGCAGAGACACATTTCCTACAGAGACAATAAAGTAAACCTTAAGCTACGGTCACAATGACCCGTACGACCTCTCTGTGAACGATTTTTTTCTCATTTCCTACGTCATTCTTGAGGCGTTGTTACGATAAAAACAGCGCTCGCAGCTCGTTCGTAAGTTTGTAGACAGGTCGATGGTCTTGTTAAAGATTTTCTACGAACAGTCTACGAACGCAGAGACTAAAGCCTTTACAGTGTGCCTGAGCGGAAGAGTCAAAGTGGAGAGAGACGCGCTCTGGAGACTGCGCATCTCTTGAGGCGCAGTTTAGCCTGTACGAGGGATCTGTATGAAAGCCCACGGGCCTGGAGCACGCGACGGAAACGTAGCTAAACACGGAAAGGAACGGACAAGGAGCGCACGGAGACAGGACGGAGCGCGCAGGGGCCCGGACCCAGAGCGTGAAGGGATGAGATCGCTTGAAACACGACCAGACCTGACCAGGAGCGCACGGGGAAAACGCAAATGGCCTGGAGATGGACACAACCACGGGGAGGACAGCTGTAACAGACGTAGACATTTGGACAACTTCTGCTCGCTGGCGGTGGAATATTAAGTGCTTCAAACGTTCTTTATACAAACACAATGATGTCAGTGGATTAGTCTTCAGCATCCGGCGACGCTTTGGGAGTTTTGGCGTCTCCTCTGCAATACGCAGGTAAGAAACAAAGTGGTTTTGATGTTTTTACGGAGGTTTGACTTTGTGAGTTTGTTGTGTTTCGAGTGAGAAACGAGAGAACAGATTTCAGACAAAGCCTACAGAATACATGGCTATTCATAAGCATATTTGTGTTTTGCTGGTGTGCAATTAGGTTATTGCTTTTCCGGTACGGTTTACGAAAGGTTTAATAACTAGAAACACCTTGATAAAGGATTGCGTTGGACGCAGGGACATCGCGCAGCTCCCGTGCGATACAAAATATATGTAGGATTACCGTAAAGACGCATTAAACAAGCTTTAGAGCACACACAAGGATGTACGGCTTCATTTCCCCAAGAATGTCGTGAGTTGTTGGTGAGAGCTGAAAGTCTGCCGTAAGAAGACTGTAGGAAAACAGTTTCCACTCCACGAGCCACGTACCAACTCCAGATTTACTACGACCATTTTATTCGTACGGGTCATTGTGACCGTAGCTTTACCTACTCTCTGAATCAAATAATAAAGGATTTTACTTCTAATCAGAGCAGAATGCAGCGTTCTGATTGGCTGAGCCTGGGTGGTCCTCTCCAGTTTCAATTTAAATGAGAAAAAAATAGGGTTCTAAGTTAAAATTGCAGCCAAAACTTATTCATATGATATTAACAATGTGTTGAAGGATTTATGAGAGAAAGTTGTCAGATTTAAAACCTAAATTGTGTTGTAGCTACTGCTACTGCACCTTTAATAATCCTACTTTTTTACAAGCACATTATATTATCATTATTCGTGCCTGTGATTCTGGTGTTCCAGCTGAACTCTACCAGAGCAGACGTGACGTTTATAATTCTGGTTCAGTTAAATCGACAAGTTATTTTTCTCATGGACATCTCGTTCATTTTGCCGTGGACATAAAGTTCATTAGTTGTATTTTAAGGCCACATTAGCCTCTCGTTTTTGCCAGAATCGTTTTATGAATCATAAACACTGACAGCTCAGGACGCACAAACGAGAGGAATCCTGGACTAAAGTTTGTGAATAACGATCACACAAAGACACAGGGTTGAAAGTGTCCGTGTGGTCGTATTCAGTGTGTGAGCAACTTACTGAAAGTAAAACGTCACCATGGAAACGAGGAGGGAGGTTCCAGAGTGAAGCTTTAAACCTGGAGCTGCAGCTGAAGTGACTTTGACACAAAACTGAAGAAACGACTCGATAAAAGTCAAAATAATCTGAGTCTAAAGTAAATATAATCCAAATACAAAACTTTACATCTGCACGAGGATCAGTATCGGTCTTCTACTGACAAACCGATACCGATACTTTTGTCCTGAACTGTTCTAATTCAAATATAGTTTATAAACATGTTTTCTGATCTTTACGTTTCCTCCAAAACAAAGTTATTTACATTTCAAACATTTCAAAGATAAAACTCTAAATCAAATATATTCTGTACAAAAGTCCCATATTTACAAACCGTTTTACAAAAGTGAAAGTGAAACTAAAGTGTTTTTTTACTGACTCCAGGCTGGTTCTAACCATCGTCCGCCTCAGGCCCAAAGCGGCTCCTGGGCTTAAACCGGGTCTGAACCAGGTCTGGACCAGGTCTGGACCGGGTCTGAACCAAGTCTGGACCGAGACTCAAACCTCAGGACGAATCCCAGAAAAAGATTCCGGAAAACGAAGGAAAAAACAGAAGAAAAAACAGGATCAGATCAGGCTTAAGCCAACTGGAACGGATGTTGACCCTGAAGAGAGAGAAAGAAAAGAGAGAGAGAGAGATGGAGGGAGAGAGAGAGAGAGGAAGAGAGAGGGAGAGAAAAGACAGGGGGAGAGGAGGAGAGAGAAAAAAAAGAAAGAAAGGGGGGTAGAGGAGAGAAAGAAAAGAGAGAGAAGAGTGAGAGGGGAGGAGGAAGAAGAGAGAGAGGGAGGGGGGTATAGAGAGAGAGGGAGAGAAAAAAGGGAGGAGAGATGGAGGGAGAGATCAGAGAAAGAGAAAAAAGGGAGAGAAAGAAAAGAGAGAGGGGAAAAGTGAAAAGAGAGGGAGAAGAAAGAGGAAAGAGAGAGAGGGGGAGGAGGGATGGAAAAAGAGAGGGAGAGAGGGAGAGGAGAGAGAAAAGAGAGAGAGGGGGGAAAAGAGATGGAGGGAGAGAAGAGAGTCAGAGAGAGGGGGGTGGAGGAGGAAAAAGGGAGAGAGGAAGAGAGACCGTGAAAAAAGAGGAATGGAGAGGAGGAGAGAGAAAGAAAAGAAAGAAAGGGGGTAACAGAGAAAGAGGGAGAAGAGACATGAGAGAGAGAGGGGAGAGAAGAGGGAGAGAAAAAGAAGAGAGAGAAAAGAGGGGAGAGAGAGTAGAGGGGATAGGAATGATAGAGAGAAGGAGGGAGGGGGAGAGAGATGGAGGGAGAGAGAGAAAAGAGGGAGGGAGAAAAGAGGGAGCGAGAGTGAAAAGAGAGGGAGAAGAGAGAGAGAAAAGAGGGAGAGAGAAACGAGAGAGGGTAAAGTGACGAGAAGGAGGGAGAGATAAAGAGGAGTAAAGAAAGAAAAAGTAAAAAGGATGAGAGGGCAGGACAGAGAAGGAGAAGAGGAGGAACGGGGGGGGGGGGGGTGAAAAGAGGAAACATCAGAGTTAGGAGCAGTGGAAACAGGTCAAAGGTCAGAGGTCAGAGGTGAGACATGCAGAAGCTGATGTTTAGTTTGCGACGCTCTGGTGATGCGAGTGTTTAGTCTGGATGAAGAGAGCAGGAGGGACATGAAGCAAACGCACTCACACAAGCTCCACAGCGCCACCATCAGGACGTTTTTTATGTTTGAAACTTGTGACAAAATCACGTGTGAGGCTGTCAGGTGTTTAACTCTCCCAGTGTAAAAACGAGACTGAAAAACCTCCGTGAAGTTTGTCTCATTAAACTCACATTTACACAAAAACTACATCGTTTCTGCTGCTTTAGTATTTTGAGAAGTTAACGATTCTTTTATAGTTTTTGTTTAGATGTGAGGTTGTGCCAGTGAAGCAGAAATGTGTGGAAGCCCGTTTCCGCCAGTGAAAAAAAAGAAAGGCCCACAAAAAACTCAGGTTTGGTGTGGAGGCCTCTGGAAGCAGGAAACACCGTTGTAACTCTACGACACAATGACATTTAATTAGAAGTTTAAAGACGACTTTACAACTAATGAATTTACTGGAGCATTCACATAGAACAAACGTAAGCATCGCACTCTAGAACAGAGTTTAAGCGAGAGTCTCTGGCGGCGTCAAAATAAAACAGATTAGGTTGAAGTTAGGGTCCATGGCTTCATTCCTGTTTATGCTGGTGATCTGTGCAAACGCTGCTCTAACCTCTGCGGCCCGTTACAGTCGCGTGATCAGCTGTTCGGGCCTCTAAAGCTACGTTCACACCGCAGGTTGAAACGACACAAATCCAATTTTTTTGCCTCTATGCGACCCAAATCGGATCTTTTTATGGCTGTCTGAACGACACACATCCGATTTTTTTCAATGCGACCCAGGCCACTTCCATATGTGGTCCTAAATCCGATACATATCTGATCAACGTCATTATCTCTTCCTGTCAGTGTCGCCGACTCTCTGAGCTTCAAACACATTTCTCTGAAACACTGCGGCACATTTACACATGAAGTAACAGTTTGGACGTGTATCTATAGTAGTGTAATGTTCTGAATGTTTTCAACTCTTTGGACTTCTTAAAATGACCGACTATTCTGGACAGGAAACAGAACATGCTAATGTGCGCTAGCTTGTTAGCAGAACTTTTCACTGACAGTATTTGGTGTTTGCGGCTCCGTTTCTGCACTAAACAGCCTGAAACAGACACACCAACATGTCTTGGCTGTGTAATTACTTTTTCTGCGTGTGACGTGAGGCTCTTTACTGCGCATGAGGGTCACTTTTAGGGCCGCATCCCGTTCACACCACAGACAAGTTGGAGTCGCATGTTTTGTGTGAACGACCTCATGAGAATCCGACCTGCAGTGTGAACGTAGCCTAATTTGTTGCCGTAGTGGCCAATTGGAGCGGAAGGTGCGGGACGCTTGTTTTACCCTCTCTCTCTCCGTCCTTCTCTTCTGACTCACTGCTGCTCTAAGTGCTCCACACTCGCGCATCCATAAAGGCCAAGAAGAAATCGCAAAGCTTCGATCTTGGTTTGAGCGAGAGGCCCGAATGTCGCGCTATTACACTTACAGACGCGCTGTCCTCCAGCACTCGGACCTGCGCAGCTTTTGTTGATGTTGTTTTGTGTTTAAAGTTTAACTCTTATTCAGTGTAAAACTCGTGTAAAAGTGTTCAATGTGAAGGTAAAAAGTGAGATTCAGAGTCAGTGAAAAGCTTTGGTTTAATAAAAACATCACAAACATTTAAAACTCATTTATAACACATTAAATACACATGTTAATAATATTATAATAACATCTGTTTATGGCACAAACAACAAACAAAACAACAAGAAAAACAACAAGAAAAACACTTCTGCAACAAAGACTCCAGAGCCACAAATAAACAGGTCTGAACCAGGTCTAAACCAGGTCTAAACCAGGACTAAACCAGGTCTGAACCAGGACTAAACCAGGTCTAAACCAGGACTAAACCAGGACTAAACCAGGACTAAACCAGGTCTAAACCAGGACTAAACCAGGACTAAACCAGGACTGACTAAACCAGGTCTAAACCAGGTCTAAACCAGGACTAAACCAGGTCTAAACCAGGACTAAACCAGGTCTAAACCAGGACTAAACCAGGACTAAACCAGGACTAAACCAGGACTAAACCAGGTCTAAACCAGGTCTAAACCAGGACTAAACCAGGTCTGAACCAGGACTAAACCAGGTCTAAACCAGGACTAAACCAGGACTAAACCAGGACTAAACCAGGACTAAACCAGGTCTAAACCAGGACTAAACCAGGACTAAACCAGGACTGACTAAACCAGGTCTAAACCAGGTCTAAACCAGGACTAAACCAGGTCTAAACCAGGACTAAACCAGGTCTAAACCAGGACTAAACCAGGACTAAACCAGGACTAAACCAGGACTAAACCAGGTCTAAACCAGGTCTAAACCAGGACTAAACCAGGTCTAAACCAGGACTAAACCAGGTCTAAACCAGGACTAAACCAGGACTAAACCAGGTCTAAACCAGGACTAAACCAGGTCTAAACCAGGTCTAAACCAGGACTAAACCAGGTCTAAACCAGGTCTGAACCAGGTCTAAAACTGGGACTAAACCAGGTCTAAACCAGGTCTAAACCAGGTCTAAACCAGGACTAAACCAGGACTAAACTGTAAAAAAAAGATAATACTTCCTGTGAGTTTTTCTTGGATTAGCATTAGCTTGTTAGCTCGTGGTTAGCTTCAGGAGCTAACATGTTTAGCTTCACTTTTGTCAGTTTGAACTTTTGCACCAGAAACACTTTTTAACGTTGCAAATACAAGTCTTTGGACTTGATTCTTTCTGAAATGTTTTGTTAAAATGTTTTAAATCCGTTTTTGTGCAGAAACAGAAACGTCACAAAACAGATTCAGACTTTTACTTCAGTCGTGTTTCACAAAGCGGCTTCTTTTCCAGAGGATTTACTTTGTTATTTTCCTGAACTAAAAAGACACGACTTCACACAAGCCTCAGAGCCAGTGGTGGAAATAACTAAGTACAAAAGTAAAAGTACTGCACTTAAAAACTTTATAAAGTATTTGTACTTTATTTAAGTAGATTTTATTCTGGATACTTGTACTACATTTGAGAGCAGTATCTGTACTTTTTACTTCACTACATGTGTGAAAAGGACTAAAAAGTAAAAGTACTTTTCCGTAGGTTTGAAAGTGTCTGAAAAGGCGACAACTTCACTAATTATTATAAATTTTAGACGATTTTGACCAAAATGTTCAAAACTAAACTGACTAAATAAACTAAGTTGTCCATTCTGTTGCTTCATCTGAACAAATAATCTGACTTTAGTCACTTCTGGACCAAAATGAGAAAAATAAATGTACAAATTGGACTGCAATTTTTCTTCTTTAGCCACATTTTTAAAGTCGACCTATTCTGTCAAATTCACTTTTCTAAGTGTTTAACCTTGTTCTAACGACCTTTCTTCATCATTAGTTTACTCAGAGTTATATTTGAATTGATTCATTCATGTTGGAGTAATCTTGTGTTGTTCTTCAGCTGCAGCTCAAGTGTCTCACCTACCACCTAGCCCCGCCCACTTGTCTGGATTTACTTGTAATAATTCAAAAGATTAAAACTCAAAGTGAGGCTTGTGTGGTTCAAAACTGTTCCAGAGACATTTTACAACAATAAAAAATAGTTATTTTAAAATCTGTTTCTTCTCACAGTTACATTTTAAAATGAAGAGGCGGGGCTTATCAGTGAAGAGGCGGGGCTTATCAGTTCTGCAGTTTTGAACAGGAAGTCAGTGGAGCTGTTTCTATTTTTAAGTTGTTTTAGATCAACTTTGTGTTTTACAATGAACAAAAGGTAAATTACTGATCTGCAGATGTCCTTGTTTCTTACTAAATATAAACAAAAACACAATAGGAGCCCTTTAAGGAATAAAAATAGATATCCCAAAAAGTGCCACATTAAACATTTCAAAATCTGTAGGAAAGACTTTGACTTTTTACACTAAAGTACATAGACTTCAACACTTCAACTTGTGATACTTTTACTTTAAGTTGAGTATCTGTACTTTTACTTAAGGAGGAGAATTTAGTTTGTTTTACTATTGAGAATATTACGTTTAAAGACTTACAACGGAACATTTAAGACTTTTTTCAGCAGAAACTGTGAGTGTGTTTAGTCCATTGGGCCTCATTCATGAAAGTGTTTTTAAAAACTTCCGCTTTAAGAAGCTGCTGAGAAAACTCGACGTCAGATTCACGACGGGTTCATAAGACAAACTCCTTCTGAACAGACTTTACACCAAACTCACCAAACTCCAGCTGCCAACGGTTATTTACATCAAAATGAAGAATGCATTAAGGAAGCTGCTTCGTTATAGACCCCGTGCATGTTCGTAAACTTAGAGTTTAGTTCTAGTGGGCGGAGCTTATCCTCCATTTAAACCAGTGTAAGCAGATTTTTAAACACAAAAGCAGAAAAACTGTCAGATTCTGGTCGGAGCTGTCAGGATATACATCTGTTCTTACTCTGTGGGACCTGACACAGACTTTGGTGAATTACTTCTGACGGATGGAAGCATTTTGAGTTTGTGTGGTTCGTCCTGGATCAGGATCTGAAGAGGTGATTTTTACTTTTGTTTCAGGTCCGTTTTACTTTGCTAAACCCAGTAGTGACTAAAATACTTCTTTTAACAGTTCATTCATGTCTTGAAGCTAATGTTAAATATGCTAATGTGCACCTCTCATTAGTGCTTCAGAGACACAACATTTACTGTAATTATTTTATGATTAACTTAGTCCAACTAAATGTGTTGCTTGTAGCTCTGAAACTCTGTTAGCTCTGGTCAAAGGCTTTGACCAGAGCAATAAATGATAAAATTAAGCAATAAATAAGTGTCTTGTGTCTAAAAACAGAATGATTGACAACAGTACAGTTTTAGCTAGAATTCTAAATAAAACAGATAAATTTGAACATGAAACTGCAGCTGCACGGCTGGATAAAGTCAGACTAACTTTAGACACAGATGTCCTGGTCACAGTTCTCAACAAAACCACATTTTAACCACGATAAATCCTCCAACTTTATAAAGTGTCGGCTAATGGGCTGAAGCTGTGACGTCACCGTGGCGTGAAAAATGTCTAAATGTAGCAGTGGTTAAAGGAGTCTTTTTAACATAACTGAACACGTCTTTGTTTCTAAAAATGTTATGTAGCCTACAATAATTTGTAAAAAGACATAACCTACAATCATGTAGGAATTACAATTTTTTGATAAATTATGAAAGAAATATAATTCTAAAACAGCAGTGTTTTTGTTCTTCTGATGCTCCTGAGTGTTCTGAGGATTTGTTTTTCTTACAGACGAACATTTTCAGATCAGAACAAACTTCGTAAAAGCCAAAACTGTTCATAAGAAGCCTTTAAAAACACTGTGTCATGAATGAGGCTCAAGGTTCAAACTAAAGTTAAAAAACTAAAGTGTTTCTGGTCCAAAGGTGACATTAGCTTTAGCTTTAGCATTAGCATTAGCATTAGCTCTGAGCAGCCAAACTGAACTCTCAGACAAACAGATAAAACACGAGGGAGACATTTACTTCAGTCTAAATCAAAGTCACAGAAGCCGAAACAAACAGCTGCCATTTTAACTTTTACACTTTTTACACTTTGGGACTTCTAAACCTTTTTTAAATCTTTAAAACTTTTTTCTTTTGGACAAAAAACTCGACACAAACGAGGTTCAGTTTGTTCTTTAAAAAAAAAAAACACCACGAGTCTGGAGTTAGAACAGAAACATGAGACGAGTTGTGATAGTTGTTCTGAAATAGTTGTTTTTAAATGTTACGACGAGAGATTTGTCTGATTGAATCTAAAATCTTAAATAACAAATGTTTAGCTTTGGTCTTTGTTTGATCTAGGGATGCACCGTCGATACCAGTGCCTAGTACTCGTCCTCGTAAAATTGGTCCCGATACCACTTGGCTCCGTGCAGAGTCTTGTTTGACTTACAGCCTCAGCTACAGCAGTGACTCTGCATGAACAGTTCATATTATCTCACATGAGCCTAAAGTCAACTCTCAAACAGACTAAATCACCTAATATCAGATCTGACACATGAAGAAAGAAAACCATTTTATCTTCTAAATGTTGTCAGTTGCAGATATCCCCCAGTGTGCTGTAGGCTAACTGTTTATGATATGTAGCAGCTAACGTAGCTGGCGCTTCTATGCTTGTGCACGCATTATGACTTTTGCAATTGAGAAACAAGTCTGAACAGTGGAGTCGACTGAACAGTGCAGAAGTTAAGCTTTTAAAAGAGGTATAGCATGTTCATATTGTCCAAAGTGTGGCCGTGGTGACAGAAGGAAAACTCACTGTTGTGCTAAAGCGGCTAATGCTAATGCTAAGCGCTGCGGAGGAGCGCAGAGAAACACCAGGGGGAGCATTTCACATGCATTTTGCCTATTTACCCTGCTGACATCTAGTGTCAATAATCCACATTCCGGCCGTAATAAAACATTTCAAATACGTATAAATGTATCACAGTTGATGTGGATTGGTTAACAGTGTCTCTTAAGTGTTCATGTTGTAAAGAATAAATATGATTTAAATGTTTGAGGACTATAAGTGATCATTAAAATTCCTCTCAATCTTACACAGTACAGCCCCTTTAAAGTGAACCCTGACTATAATCACATGTTTATCCTAAAACACTTCTAATCTCATCACTTATATAAATACAGGACAAATACCTTGGAAGTATTTGTAGTTTTATTAAAATAGTGTTATGAAGAAATGACATGGAGGCTGTGGTTATGACATAAAATAGTGTTGTCATGGTAACAGGCAGTAACAGGTAACTAAGCAACATGAATTTCTGGGTTAAACTTTGTCAGTTTGAGCCAAATACAGAACGATTCTGTGGAATCTAGTAAAACTGAAGATAATCAAGAGGAAGAGGAAGAACTGGACACTGTCAGAGGTGTTTTTGTTTCAACTGTTCACTGATCGAACCACAGGAGTAACCATGGAAACACTATTTTATGTCATCAACCAAAATGGCGGCTCCCAGTGGCTTGAAAACAACATAAACAATGACAATTTTATAAAAAATAGTAAGCAGTTTTATATTTGTTTGTGATTTATTTTAATAAACATGAGATGTACTAGTGTTTTGGACACATTTGTCTTTATAGTCAGGGTTCAAAGTGAACCCTGACTATAAAGACAAATGTGTCTAAAACACTAGTACAGGTCATGTTTGCTCAGATAAATTACAAACAAATATAAAACTGTTTACCATTTTAATAAAATCTGTATTGTTTTGGAGCCACTGGGCGCCGCTATATTGTCCAGACGCAATGCATTCTGGGTTGATGATGTCAAATGGTTGCTTTTGGTCGTTGCCATGGTTACTCCCGCGATTCCATTGGTGAACAGTTGTCACAAAAACACCTCTGACAGTGTCCAGTTCTTCAGTGTCACTAGATTCCTCATAATCGTTCTGTATTTGGCCAAACTCCAGCTCAAACTGAAAAGATTTAATTGACGAATTCATGTTGCTTAGTTACCTGCTGACGCCTGTTACCATGACAACCACCAGAGGGCAGACAGACAACCATCTGACGTCACAGTCAGGACAAAACATGATTTTGATAAAACTACAAATACTTTTAAGGTTTTTGTCCTGTATTTATATAAGTGATGATATTATAAGTGTTTTAAGGTAAACATGTGATTATAGCCAGGGATCGCTTTAAGGGACAAGCATTTACAATGTGGTGATTTCTGTTCATACCTAGAGACATTTTTTTCTTTATTACAGCAAAAAATGACTTAAAGCAAAAACAATTTTAGCTGCCCTCCATCTGTTTAAAGTATTAAAATGGAGAATGTTGTGATGTTCCCTCAATATAACCAATAATGAGAGTTATGACAGCATCAGGACCTTTACGAAAAATAATGTCTGGTGTCGGTATTGACGAGCACGGGAAAATAAAGTATCAGTATCGGATTGGAATAATAATAATAATAAAAAAAGTGGTATCGGTGCATCCAGTTTGATCTAACTCCAGATTCGTGTGAGACTCCAGCAGCAGAGGTTGAGTTTCCTTCAGAAGCTTTAGAACTTTTTAACCCTGCGTTTGCTGCTCAGAGACTCAGGTTCAGGACTCCAGCGGGTTTGTGTTTCTCTCACTCTCAGGTTTTATTTTAACTTCAGTTGTCTGTTTCCTGCTGGAGCCCTGAACCTCCGACACAAAAACATTTACAGCTGGAACGTGGAGCAGGAGGTTCTTCAGAGTCACACAAACATCAGAGACTTTAACTGTGTTTGAATCAGATCACAAACTAAAACATGAGACTGAACTGTCCTGATCATCGCCTCAACTCAAAATGAACTTCTCGTGTCACAAACGTAAGATTTAGTCTGTTTCAGTCACAAATGTGGAAACACTGGTGTGGTTGTCCTTTTAAAAGAGTAACTATCCTAGTGCTGTTTGTTGGTTTTAAATGGACTGATATTATGGGACAAATACAGATTGAAGCATCACTAACTGAAGCTCAGATCGAAGCGCCTGAGGTTTCTCAATTCTACATTTGAAACAGGTCCAGCCTTCTAAAAACTCTGGAAAAGGTTTTTATCTTAATGGGACTTTACATAAAAGTTAAATAAATAAATAAAATCAAGTAAAAGGCCCTGCAGAAGCTCTGTGTGTGAACTGTTAGAACGACTGTAGACTTTTGGGTTTTATTTATTACGTGACTGTCGTATTTGAATGTTTTTGGAAAACTCGGTTCAGTCACAAACGTGGGAGCAGTCGACGAGTTTTGGACAAAGAACATGAAGTCATATTTATGTCTTTTTACTGATGAGTTTGAAACGCACTTCCTGAACAGCTTCGAAGCTCCGAACTCTGGTTCAAAACATGACCTCTGACCTCTGCGCTTGATGAACCGCTGCTGTTACAGAAACGTTTCACTCGGGGCTTTTGGCTCAAATCTAAGTTTGGTTGATCAAGCTAAAGACGAGTCACAAAACAGCAAGAGCTGTTTTAAACGATGCCCAAAAGTTTAAAAGTGCGGGTTTGTGAGAAGCGAGAGATCTGACAGTGATTTGATTTGAATTTGCCTTTAGTTAGACCTGTGGTCACCAACCTTTTTCAGCTCGCGAGCTACTGTTAGTCAGAGCACAGACCGAAGATCTACCTACAGATTTACATAATTTTATTTAATTAACGATGTTGAAATTTTTAGACTAGTCTTTAGTCTATTGAAACACTGTCGGCCTATAGACTTTCTTTAATATTATAGTAATAATATTTCATCAAAATGTAAGTTTTACCTAAACCTGCTACAATGTAACAGTAGGCTGTATTTAAAAATAAATGATTGTGGCTACAAAAAAAAAAGTTAGGATAGAGTTGAAGCTGTCATCACCGCACTTAGCGCTTCAAACCATAGTATTATGAGTGATTGGTGATTACCATGGTAACAGTGAGGGGAGGGGCTTGAGAAAGTCACTTTCCTTTGACTCACATCAACAAACAAACAAGCGGCTGTATCGGACAACACAGTGTGAGCAGGTAGGATTCTATGACACTACCTGTCTTCTCCTCCTGCTCCTCTCTCTCTTACTCTCCTCCCACTGCTCCTCTCTCTCTTTCTCTCCTCCTGCTCCTCTCTCCTCTGCTCTCTCTCTTGCGCGTGTGTTCAGGAGCTGCGCTGTGCGTCTACTGTGCACTCCAGCGAGCCGACACTGGAGAATTCCTTATGCCGCATTTTGCGCTTGTAGATTGCGCTAGTATTTCGTGTGTGTACGTCGCGCGTGTAGTTCGACTGTAGACTTCGCGTGTGTAATTTGCGTGTAGTTCGACCCTATACAGTATATCGCGCGTGTAGTTCGATTGTATGCATCGCGTGTGTAGCTTGTGGTTAAAGTTCGTATTAACAGATGGGGCTTTGGGATCTACTTCCACTGCCTCAAAGATCGACTAGTAGATCGTGATCGACGGGTTGGTGACCCCTGAGTTAGAAGGTTAGTCAGTTAGCTTGATTGTTAGGAATTTAAGTACAATTTGGGTGTATTAAATATACATTTACACAGTTAATTAGGCGTATTTGTTCCACAGTAATATAGTAATGATGTAGGAGTCATGATTATTTTGACTCCACTTCAGGACTTTATTTTGGTTTGTAGAGACACAACAGTAGTAGGCCTACATGTAGTTCATTCATTTGGAATCTTTTAATGAAAACTTTCCGACCCATTTTGGTCACATTGTTTAAAGTTTCATGGCGCTTTGCTTTGCCCATCACTAGTCTTTACACGTTTGCTGCTTCTAGTTTAAGATTCTCCAGATTTCTAAAGTTAAACACAAAAACGGGTGAGTAAAAGTGTCCTGGTCGTGTTTGTGAAGCCGCCTGCAGCCGAGCCGTTATTTGTTTGTTTGTTTGTTTGTTTTCTGTTTCCTGTTTGTGTGGACTCTGAGAAGCTCCCGGCTCCAGAACGTTCCAGACTTTCTCCAGCTCCAGAAGCAGCTCGGTCCAAGTAGAATAAGTTAGTCATGCACTCACTCACTCGTCGCAGCTGCAGATAAAAACGTCTTTAATTATAATTCTAATAATAAACTTTAATACTGGATATGATCTGTAAACCGTAGAAAAATAAATATAATCCTATGTACAGAAGCCAGGCAGCAGCGGGCGGGGTTAAAGGTCACTGCAGGGAGAGAGAGAGGTGGGTTAGAGCTGCACGCAGGGTCAGAGGTCACGGCAAACTGACACCACACACACACAGACAGCAGGGGGCGCCGTCTGTGTGAGTGTCTGTGTGAGAGAGAGAAAAGAAAACTTACTTTGTTCCAACAGCCCGGGACAGGAAGACCGTCGTCTCCCTGGAAACGAGAAGAAAGAGAAGAGTGAGAGAGAGGAGGGAGAGAGAGAGAGAGAGGAGAGAGAGAATAAAGAGAGAGAGAGAATAAAGAGAGAGAGAGGGAGAGAGAGAAGAAAGAGAAGGATGAGAGAGGGAAGAAAGAGAGAGAGAGAGAGGGAGGGAGGAGAGGAGAGAGAATAAAGAGAGGGAGGGAGGGAGGGAGGGAGAGAGTGAAAGAAAGAAGAGAGAGAGGGAAGGGAGGAGAGAGGAGAGAGAATAAAGAGAGAGGGAGAGAAAGAGAAAAAGAGGAGAGAGATAGAAGAAGGGAGAGAAAGAGGAAGAGAGGATGGGAAGAGAAGAAAGAGGGAAAAGAAAAGAGAGAAAGAGGAAAGACGGACAGTAAGAGAGAGAGCAAAGAGAAAAAGAGAGAAGAAGGAGAGAGAGAGAGAATAAAGAGAGAGAGGGAAGAGAGGAGAGAGAGAGGGGGGAGAGAGTAAAGAGAGAGGGAGAGAGAGAGGGGGGGAGAAGAGAGAGAGGGAGAAGAGAAAGAAGGAGAATAAAGAGAGAGAAAACGAGGGAAAGGAGAGAGTGAAAGAGAGAGAGAGGAAGAGAGGAAAGAGAAGAAAGAAAGAGAGGAGAGAGAGAGAGAGAGGAGAGACAGAGAGAGGGAGGGAGAGAGAGTGAAAGAGAGAGAGAGAGAGAGGAGAGAGAGAATAAAGAGAGAGAGAGAATAAAGAGAGAGAGAAGAATGAGAGAAGGAATACACACAGAGCGAGAGAGAAAGAGAAGAAAGAGGAGAGAGAAAGAGGGAGAGGAGAGAGAATAAAGAGAGAGAAGGGAGAGTAAAGAGAGGGAGGAGAGAGAGAAGGAGAGAGAGAGAGGGAGAGAGAGAAGAAAGAGAAGAATGAGAGAGGGAATACACACAGAGAGCGAGAGAGAAAGAGAAGAAAGAGAGAGGAGAGAGAAAGAGGGAAGGAGAGAGAGAGAGAGGAAGGAGAGAGAGAGAGGGAGGAGAGAGAGAGGAAGGAGAGAGAGAGAGGGAGGAGAGAGAGAAGGAGAGAGGAGAGAATAAAGAGAGGGAGGAGAGGAGAGAGAATAAAGAGAGAGGAAAGAGGAGAGGGAGAGTGATGGAGGAGAGAGAGAGAGAGAAGGAGAGAGAGAGAGAGAGGAAGGAGAGAGAGAAGGAGAGAGGAGAGAATAAAGAGAGAGGAGAGGGAGAGTGAGGGAGGAGAGAGAGAGAGGGAGGAGAGAGAGAGAGAGAGGAAGGAGAGAGAGAGAGGGAGGAGAGAGAGAGAAGGAGAGAGAGAGAGGGAGGAGAGAGAGAGAGAAGGAGAGAGAGTGAGGGAGGAGAGAGAGAGAGAAAGGAGAGAGAGAGAGAGGAGAGAATAAAGAGAGAGAGGAGAGGGAGAGTGAGGGAGAAGGAGAGGGAGGAGAGTTTACATTTGGAGTTTGTCTGAAGGAGTCGGTTTTTGCAAACGTTGGATTTAACTTTGTAACTCAGATTTATTCTAATAATCTGAGGTGTTTTTCTTTTAAATAAATAAAATATCTTATTAAACTCAGCAGACACGCCCACAACAGACGTTTACTTTTTAATCTATAATTAAACGCACAAAAAATATTTGAAATAAACATCAGGCTGTTTTAATGTCAACATCAGCGGCATGTGGCAAAAATGTTTGTGTGGAGAGTGTCTGGACTTTCTGCTTCAGACAAACGTAAAGAATCTCACAAACACATTCAGAATCATCACATTTACTGGAACATTTTGTGTTTTTTGTGTTTGGATGTTTAAATGTGACGTGAGGCTGTCAGAGGAGAAAATAACTGAAGAGTCTGTTCAAGCATCGACACGATTCAGACGGCTCCAGACGCTGAACAAACGCAGACTGAACATGTTGTGATGTAACGATGAACGATGTGCAGTAGTTCTCTGAGTTCTCTGAGTGAGAACAGAAGTTAAAGCCTTGCTCTGGTCCACAGGCTGAGTTTGGAGCCACAGTAAAGACAGACTTCACACTGCAGCGGCTGTGTTTACATACACGTCTCATGATCGCGTAAATTCTCAAGTTGAGTGTGAATCCTGGTGAACTCATGTCTCGTGAGGCCAGTAGAGTTCGTACATACACATGTATAATCTGGTTTCATTAACTGCGTTTCCACCCTTATAAAATGTGCATATTGTTGAAATTTGCATAAGTAAAGCGAATAAAAAATGCGAATTAATCTCCGTTTCCATCAAAGCGCATATCTAGGTGTTGTTATGGCAACATGAGCTGTGTCATAACACCGCTGATCCTCCAGAGGGCGCTACGTGCACAGTCTGTTTGGTTTTACTTTTTTTCACAGCCGCAGATTCTTCAATATTAAGTTGTTAGCGGCAGACTGCTCCGTCTTCTGCAAACTTTATCCGGTTATCACTTTATTAATGCGATGGATCTGTTTAACAGTGAAAATAAAAGGCTGTTGTCTTTGTTTTTAACACAAATCCTCCGCCGTGGAAAGGACGAGCACTGAATCACCGCAGTGTTGGACAAACATAAACTTTCACAGAGTTTTTTGATCAAACAGCGCTGTGTTTCTCTGGGTTAGTTTTGATCGACTGACCTCAGCAAACGTGTTTTGTTTTTCTGGTGTAACGGTGCTGCGTGTCTGAAGCATTTTGGACAAAACAACTCAGTCTGTGTGGATTATTTTGCCTTTGTTTATCACCCATGTCCCTCCTCCAGAGCTGCTGCAGCAGGTACGTAACCCGGGGGTCCCGTGGGTTTAACTCGCTTCATGAGTTAATGCGAATAACTGCGTTTCCAGCTTTCAAAATTCACTTCAGCCGTTATGTGCATAAAACAAACTCCACATCTAGAAAGAGTATAAACTTTTATGTGCATTAGGGATTCTAAATGTGATATTTGTCATTTCCACCTCCCAGGACTTATTCGATACTTCTTAATGCGCATTAAAAACAAGGGGGTGGATACACGGTTAATGTGAGTTACACCGGACTCAGACAGATCTGGATCTGGACTGGAGCCAGTGTGAGCCTGATGTAATTCTTCTGTTTTCGTTTTCCTCGGTCCAAATAGTCATTCTCGTCTGTACTTTTGTCTCGTTTGAACGTCGTGTAAGAAACAACAATCCAAGCTCAGGTAAATACGGTGTTGTCTTTCCTGAACACGGATTCTGAGTCACGGCCGATCAAAAAGCTGAAAACGCTGCGACTCTCGACGCAGACTCTGTAAACAACCTGCCTCCACAACCTCTGACCTCCGACAGCCTCAGTCACTCCAAACACACCAGAACCACCTCTGAGCAGAAATCACAAACCGGTTCAGACCCTCAGTGTGTGACAGAGCTGTAGTTCTGGTACACAGATGCATGCTGGGAGTTGTAGGAGTCGGACTTGAACAGCACTGTGTCTTTAAGAAGGCTGTTTAATGTTGAACTTTGGCACACAAATGATCACTGTATGATCATAAAATACACAAGTGGTTTATTATTTTTATAAACTTGATCATCTTTGTGTCGTCAGTGTCAATACATCAAAACTGTCATTTATCAATAACAGAAAAAATACATTTCAACGTATGTGTCAATTATTATTTTTTTGACTAATTGGGGTTCTGCACTAACATCTTCCAGTCTCAGATAGACTGAGGCCGTGGTTGCCATCGTGACACAGTTTTACTCCAAAGGCGATGGACGTCAGACGAGAGATTTTGGGCGAGACCTGAAGTAATTCTCTTAAAAAAAAACAGTTCTCTTTTGACATTTGTTGAAGCTGCAGCGACGGCTGTAACAGCAGGAAAAGAGCAGCTTCTGAAGCAGGTTTTCAGAAGGAAAAGTTGTAAAAGTAAACGAACTACACGAACAGAAGCTCCGGACACACACAGAGACTCAAGCTTGGTTTATGGTTCCCGCACGTGAAGTCCGCGCGGAAATTAGACGCATGGACTAGAGCGGAGCAGACGCTGACAGTTTTTATAGTTTCTGTGCGTTTCAAGCGGCTGCTTGTAGAGGGCAGTAGGGAGCTGCCATTGAAAGCCTGTTGATTGCCGCGCGGACCGTCCGCGTAGTCACAGATTTTTCCCTGACGCCGACGCGGAAAACCTGGTCCAAGCGGACGGCGCTTGAGGGGGCGTGTCTCCAGAAATTACGTATTTCCGCCGCGCGGACCCACGCGGTCCTCGCGGATGCGTCAAGTATGAAACAAGCTTCACTGTGCTCATGAACCCGGGTAGAGGCGCTGTGGACCGGGAAGAAATGAACACACGCGTCGCTCGCTGTTGCCAGACTTTCTCAGAGCTACAAGCGACCGCCCCCGATCCACAGCGCCTCTACCCGGGTTCATGAACACAGCGAGTCTCAGTGTACGCGGAGCTTCTGTTCGTGTAGTTCACTCACTTTTACAACTTTTCCTTCTGAAAACCTGGTTTAGAAGCTGCTCTTTTCTTGCTGTTACAGCCATCGCTGCATCTACAATAAAAGACAAAAGAGAATTGCTTCAGGACTCGCCCAAAATCCCTCAACTGATCCATCGCATTTGGAGTAAACAACTATGTCACTATGGCAACTACACCAGTGCATCTAAAGACCTGTGTCAGTCTGAGACCGGAACCATTATTACACAAACAAAAATGTACATTTTGTAAAATATATTGTTGTAGGCCTCTGTATGGGGATGTATCGCATCTGCAGATTAGAGGCAACGCACAGGCCTAGGGAGTTGTAGTTCTGATGTACAGGTGCATGTTGGGGTTGTAGTTCTGATGTACAGGTGCATGTTGGGAGCTGTAGTTCTGATGTACAGGTGCATGTTGGGAGCTGTAGTTCTGATGTACAGGTGCATGTTGGGAGTTGTAGTTCTGATGTGCAGGTGCATGCTGGGAGTCGTAGTTCTGATGTGCAGGTGCATGCTGGGAGTTGTAGTTCTGATGTACAGGTGCATGTTGGGGTTGTAGTTCTGATGTACAGGTGCATGTTGGGAGTTGTAGTTCTGATGTACAGGTGCATGTTGGGAGTTGTAGTTCTGATGTGCAGGTGCATGCTGGGAGTCGTAGTTCTGATATACAGGTGCATGTTGGGAGCTGTAGTTCTGATGTACAGGTGCATGTTGGGAGCTGTAGTTCTGATGTACAGGTGCATGTTGGGAGTTGTAATGTATATGTAATGTTCTAGTTCTTGTACACAGGTGCATGCTGGGAGTCGTAGTGTATATGTAATGTTCTAGTTCTTGTACACAGGTGCATGCTGGGAGTCGTAGTGTATATGTAATGTTCTAGTTCTTGTACACAGGTGCATGCTGGGAGTCGTAGTGTATATGTAATGTTCTAGTTCTTGTACACAGGTGCATGCTGGGAGTCGTAGTGTATATGTAATGTTGTAGTTCTTGTACACAGGTGCATGTTGGGAGTTGTAGTGTATATGTAATGTTGTAGTTCTTGTACACAGGTGCATGCTGGGAGTCGTAGTTCTGATGTGCAGGTGCATGCTGGGAGTCGTAGTTCGTACCACAGGACAGGGAGCGTCCAGTCCATCCAGGCCTGGCAGACCCGGTTCTCCCTTTTCTCCTTTAAATCCTCTGAAACCCTGAAACACCACCACAGGTCGGTCTGTGCCCCGGGGTTCTCCAGCTCCTGACCCCGCTGTGACCCCGCTGTGACCCTGCCCTGACCCCGCCGTGACCCCAAACGCTGCGGCTCAGGCTCCACGTGCAGCTGAACCAGAACCGACAGGAACCAAGACCAAAGCAGCAGCACATCTCTGGACTTTTACTTTAATTTTAATTTAGATTCCAACTTTAAAAATGTATTTATTTGTGACTTAAACTTGGTTCGTGTCGGTTTCTCCTGAAAAGAAAAACCTCTCACGGCTCCGGCTCAAATCAGATCTGTAATTCTCAATCGTGTTTTTAATTTTTCAAGGTTTTCAAGAGTTAAATACAGATAAAAGTTTGAGCCGGAGTGAAGTGAGAGTGGAGTTAAAACCGCTGCAGCCACGAGGAAAACTCTGTGACTTCATCGTGTTTCCTCGTGCCTGCTGGCCCCTCCCCCTCCTCCCTGTAGCCCCGCCCCTCCCGTGTGTAGCCCCGCCCCTCACTCCAGCGTGCACGTACCAAAGGACAGGGAGCGTCCAGTCCGGGGGCTCCTTGGTCTCCTCTCTCCCCTTTGGCCCCCCTGTTGCCCTTCTTCCTCTCTCTCCCTGAAACAACAGTCGGTCACACACACAGCGCTTTAGTCCTGCTTCTCCACCTTCTACTGCTGCTACACCTCCTTCACCTCCTCCAGCAGCAGCAGCAGGAGGAGCAGCAGGTGTAGTAGGTTTAAGGAAGGACCAGGGGTTTAGTCGGAGTGAAGTTAAGACACCATCAGACAGTGCAGGAGACAGGTTTATGAGAAACACTTTTATTTAAAGCCAGTGTTTTCATGAAGACTTTGTCATTTCTGTTTGCAGATTGTGATGAGATACATCTCCTTTAAAGGAACCGTATGTAAGATGCACAACTAGTGGTTTTTAACACAGATTTCAATCACTGATGAACTTGTGTTGCCAGATTGTGAAAAAGATTACATTGAAAAAGATAAACTGTTGACCAATCAGGAGCAAGGTTTGATATGAATCATGGTAATAACACGACAGTCACTTTCTCAGACTCCAGACTCTTTGTCATGGTTTGTTCAAGAAAATAACATTTCAACACATTGTGGGTGGAGCCTAATGAGAACTGTGTGGAAACGAGCACGAGCTTATGGGCCTGTCCCAATACTCATACTATTGTCTGAAAGTGCGCCAAGTGTGCACTTGCACAAGTGTGCAGGAGGTAAATATAAGAAATAGGACAGTCCACACTTCACTGATGTGATCAAGTCAAACAGCCACAGTCACTTTAGTTTGGATCATTTACTGATTTAGCTTTAAAAAATAAGAGCAGTGCTGTGGATGCAGTGGATTTATGTTGTTTTTTTTCTTAGTATTATATTTTAGTTTTACATACATATATTATGAGCTGTATTAATGAGCAAAATTCATGTGATTGTATTTACTTTGATTTCTGGATATTATTTAATGTTTGTTATATTTTTACGTTACTGTCACTTTGAGAGAAAACTGACATCATCATTTTTGTCTACACAGCAAAGAACTCTGGGTAATACACTTCAGCAAAGTCCACTTCCATGCAGGCTTCACTGAAGTGCAGATAAAGGGCTTATCACTGTGTCCTGGTGCAACATCAGTTCAAACTCAAACATGTTCCTGACTTATGGTTCAAAATCAGCTTCAGGCTCCAAGAAACCAAACTGGCAACCCAACTGAGAGAGTCATGTGAGGCTCATTCTGCTTTCTGATTGGACGATCCTCTTCAGAACCAAAACACCAAATGTAAACATGAACAAATAAACATCATGTCCATGGCTTTTTAAGAAGAATAAGTCAGATTTAGAATGACTTTCAGTAAAACTCAGATTACATTTGAACATGTTTATCTTGTTTCTGTGACACAAAAGTTTGTTTATGAAATCTGAAATTAAAATCTTACAAACGGTTCTTTTATCTGACCCTGTGTTTGTCTTTTTTCAGCTGTAACTGCCTTTGTTTTATCTTCTTCATGATTTACTTCTTCACGTTGTGTTTCTGAATCTGTTTTTACATTTATGTTGCTGATGTTTCTCACAGTTTTATTTACACTTTTATATTTTTCTCTTGGAGTGTTTATATATTTGTGATTATTACATGACTTTCTGCTCCTTTGAATCAGTGGTTCTCAACCTGGGGGTCGCCTGGTGATGTGTGAAGCTTTCAACTGTAATGATAAGTTTAGATTCCTAGGTCTATCAATGAATTTATCGAGGCTTATGGCTTCAAAATAATATCAAACATTAGACTAGAGACTTTATCCCATTGTGGGCCTACATTTTGTGTTTGAGGGTTGATAGTTATTTTGGGTTGAGAACCACAGCTTGGTTTGGTTCGGGTGTTTCTTCTTTTACATTTGTGTGGAAATGCATCAGAAAGTCTCAGAGCTATTTTCTGTTTTTTACCATCTACAGTTTGTACAAAAGTCTGGTCATTATCACTGTTATTTAAACAGTTTTAAATATATTATAAGTTAATTTTCTGATGCAACTGTCAGAACCAGTTTTTATGAACAAAACGACAGAAATGTTTTAGTTTTGAGGAGAAACACAAGCTCAGTTTAAACACAGAACAAACTTAACTCCGCAGAAGAAAAGTCCGAGGAGGAGCACGGATTATCCAAACAGTTAAAGTTTAATAAATGTCTCCCATTGAAACGGTTTCATTTTCACTGAAGAGTCTGATCTGTTGATAAAGCTCTCGGAGGAACATTGGAAATCTTCTGTTACCGTGGAAACAGCCATGTTTGAAGCTGCGTTAAACATGAGCAGTGTTAAAATGTAAAGAGAAGAGTCACTGTAAGTATTGATCAGTCTGATAGTCTGCAGTTTAAGAACATTTGAATGTTCAGCTGCTGAAACAAACTCACAGTGAAATGAAAACCAGAGCTGCGAGAACATCATGATCATATCACCGTGGTTTAGTAAAACTATTATAAAACTATTGTAAACGTCTGCTGTCTTGTGTAGAAAGAGTCTGGACTTTAAAGTGCTTTAGGCTGAGACACTTTTACAGACGAAGCAGCCGATGTTCTTTATATTAATATTAAAGAACAGCAATGTTTTACACTAAAGGTCTGATTTATCCAGCGTTTGCTCTGGAGTTAAACAGGTTCAGAGGAACAAAAACCTGACACAGAAAACGGAACATTAGAGTTTTACATGAAAAACACAAACGTATAAACAATTTTAAGTTGTTCTATTTTGTGTGGAGAGTCATTTAGTGATACAACTCTGTTTTAAATCTGTTTTTTAGTCTTTGTTTTGTTCCTGGCAGGTTCACGATCCGTCACACATCAGGAGAATGTTCAGTTGGACTTTAAAGGAGACCTCTTATGTCTTTTAACCGTTACATCAGTGTCTCTCATCAGTAGTTCACTCAAAGTTGTATTTGGATTGATTCCTGCAGGTTTGAGGAATCTTGTTTTGTTCTTCAGCTCAGAAAACCCCCATCTTCACCTACCACCTATCCCCGCCCACTTGTCTGGATTTAATTGCGATTACTCAAAAAATAGGATGGCAAGTAATACATGTAAGAGTCAAATTGTCAAACCAAATCAATTTATTTTGTATAGCCCAAGATTATTCATTTAGAGCAGACCTGGGCAAACTGCGGCCCTCGGAACGCTTTTGAGAATAAGTGTTACTCTTTAAATTTCTTTTATTTAATTGATTTGGCTGTTGAGCATCTGTCTTTGCTTGATGTCCTAATATTTATCACAAAAAATAATCAAAAGAATAGATTAAAAAGCCTATTTTACCGAAAATGTACTTACAATAACGATAACTTGTCGCACCAATGACCGAATTTCGGCCCTCCACCACTTGTCCGAGTTCGAATCTGGCCCTCGGGGAAAAATAATTGCCCACCCCTGATTTAAACTCTCTCCAACAACCATAAATAGTCATTTTTAAAATTGTGGCTTAGTAAAATTAAATTTTAAAAGGAAGAGGTTTATTAGTTCTGCAGTTTTGAAGAGGAAGTGAATGGACCAGGTTCTATTTCTGAGCCGTTTTAGATCATTTTTGTGTTTTGCAATGAATAAAATGTGAAATATTGATCTGTTTATGCCATAGTTTATTTCTAAATATGTAGAAAAATCACAATAGGTCTCCTTTAAATCATCAAAAATGTGGTTTATTAAACAGGATAAGTTTTGATTCAGTGTTTTGACTTATGTATTTCTACGGAAGTTTAGCAAACCTGCAACAAACTTGTCGAATTCGCCTTTATTTTGATGTTTTTGTGATGAGGACTTTTGTGTGTCAAAAGAAAGTATATTTAAATTGTTTAAAAGAATCTTTAAACCTAAAACCATTTACGTTTTACTAAAGTTTAATCCCTGAAGAGTTGATTAAATGTTTTTTGTCTTTAGAGAGAAGCACTGTCTGAGGTGGGAGATGTTTGGAGGAGGAAGAGGAGGAGAAGATTAGGAGTTTTAGTGAAGGAGGAGGAGGAGGAGGACTACACATTAGAACAGGCTGTGAGACGGCCGGCCAATCAGAGAGGAGGACAGGAAAAGGACACAAGGAAATGAGAGGCCGGGCCCGAGCAGAGGGAGGGAAAAGGGAGAGAGGAGACCTGCGGAAAAACAGAGGAGAGAGTCAAACCGCCGCGCGCCAGAGCTGACAACTCCCAGGAGAACAACGAGAACGCACGGATTTATAACGAGAACGCACAAGTCTACAGCGAGAACGCACAAGTCTACAGCGAGAACGCAAGAATCTA
Organism: Mugilogobius chulae; assembly: GCA_038363315.1. NCBI lineage: Eukaryota > Metazoa > Chordata > Actinopteri > Gobiiformes > Gobiidae > Mugilogobius > Mugilogobius chulae. The sequence goes on from JBBPFD010000536.1 coordinate 677,117, forward strand.
CAGCCAATCCGAGAGGGAAAAACAGAGGAGAGAGTCAGACCGCGGCGCGCCAGAGCTGACAACTCCCAGAGGAAAGAACGCACGGAACACGAGAACGCACAAGTCTACAGCGAGAACGCAAGAGTCTACAACCATGTCCGAGAGGGAAAACAGAGGAGAGAGTCAAACCTCGGCGCGCCAGAGCTGACAACTCCCAGAGGAAAGAACGCACGGAACACGAGAACGCACAAGTCTACAGCGAGAACGCAAGAGTCTACAACGAGAACGCAAAAGTCTACCGCCAACTCCGAGAGGGAAAAACAGAGGAGAGAGTCAGACCGCGGCGCGCCAGAGCTGACAACTCCCAGAAGAACGGAAAGTAACGGAACGCAAGGAATTATGACGAGAACGCAAGAGTCTACAGCCAATCCGAGAGGGTGAAAAACAGAGGAGAGAGTCAGACCGCGGCGCGCCAGAGCTGACAACTCCCAGGAGAACGGAAAGTAACGGAACGCAAGGAATTATGACGAGAACGCAAGAGTCTACAGCGAGAACGCAAAAGTCTACCGCCAACTCCGAGAGGGAAAAACAGAGGAGAGAGTCAGACCGCGGCGCGCCAGAGCTGACAACTCCCAGGAGAAAGTACGGAACGCGCGGATTTAAGATGAGAACGCAAGAGTCTACAACGAGAACGCAAGAATCTACGGCCAACCGCGAGGGAAAAACAGAGGAGAGAGTCAGACCGCGGCGCGCCAGAGCTGACAACTCCCAGAAAAACAACGAGAACGCACGGAACACGAGAACGCAAGAGTCTACAGCGAGAACGCAAAAGTCTACCGCCAACTCCGAGAGGGAAAAACAGAGGAGAGAGTCAGACCGCGGTGCGCCAGAGCTGACAACTCCCAGAGAAAGAACGCACGGAATTATAACGAGAACGCACAAGTCTACAGCGAGAACGCAAGAGTCTACGGCCAACCGCGAGGGTGAAAATAGAGGAGAGAGTCAGACCGCGGCGCGCCAGAGCTGACAATTCCCAGGAGAAAGAACGAGAACGCACGGAATTATAACGAGAACGCACGGAACACGAGAACGCACAAGTCCACAGCGAGAACGCAAAAGTCTACCGCCAACACTGAGGGTGAAAAACAGAGGAGAGAGTCAGACCGCGGCGCGCCAGAGCTGACAACTCCCAGAAGAACGGAAAGTAACGGAACGCAAGGAATTATGACGAGAACGCAAGAGTCTACAACGAGAACGCAAGAGTCTACAACGAGAACGCAAGAGTCTACAACGAGAACGCACAAGTCTACAGCGAGAACCTAAGAATCTACAGCCAACCGCGAGAGGGAAAAACAGAGGAGAGAGTCAGACCGCGGCGCGCCAGAGCTGACAACTCCCAGGAGAAAGAACGAGAACGCACGGAATTATAACGAGAACGCACGGAACACGAGAACGCACAAGTCCACAGTGAGAACGCAAGAGTCTACAACGAGAACGCAAAAGTCTACCGCCAACACTGAGGGTGAAAAACAGAGGAGAGAGTCAGACCGCGGCGCGCCAGAGCTGACAACTCCCAGGAGAACGGAAAGTAACGGAACGCAAGGAATTATGACGAGAACGCAAGAATCTACAATGAGAACGCAAAAGTCTACCGCCAACTCCGAGAGGGAAAAACAGAGGAGAGAGTCAGACCGAGGCGCGCCAGAGCTGACAACTCCCAGAAAAACAACGAGAACGCACGGAACACGAGAACGCACAAGTCTACGGCGACAACGCAAGAATCTACGGCGACAACGCAAGAATCTACAGCCAACCGCGAGAGGGAAAAACAAAGGAGAGAGTCAAACCTCGGCGCGCCAGAGCTGACAACTCCCAGGAAAAAGAACGAGAACGCACGGAACACGAGAACGCACAAGTCTACAGCGAGAACGCACGGAACACGATAACGCAAGAGTCTACAGCGACAACGCAAGAATCTACAGCCAACCGCGAGAGGGAAAAACAAAGGAGAGAGTCAAACCTCGGCGCGCCAGAGCTGACAACTCCCAGAGGAAAGAACGCACGGAACACGAGAACGCACAAGTCTACAGCGAGAACGCAAGAATCTACAACGAGAACGTAAGAGTCTACGGCCATCCGAGAGGGAAAAACAGAGGAGAGAGTCAAACCGCGCGCGCCAGAGCTGACAACTCCCAGGAGAAAGAGAAACAGCAAGAACGCAAAAGTCTACAACGAGAACGCAAGAGTCTACGGCCAACTTCGAAAAGAGAAAAAAGTATAATTATAACGGGAACGCAAAGATCTATGGCCAACTCTGGAGAGAGAGAAAAGTAACGGTATGCAAAGATGTATAACGGAAACGCGCGGATTTATGACAAGAACGCAGGAAGAATGCACAAAGAGAACACAAGAGTCTTTACTGTCAAATTCTGGAAAGCGAGAGAGAAACAACGAGATCTACCACCAACTCTGGAGAGAGGGAAAAACAACAAGAACGCACAAATTTACAAGAACGCAAGAGTCTGCAGCGAGAACGCAAAGGATTTATGATGATTCTACTGTCGCAAAAATCTATCACCAACTCTGGAGAGAGAGAGAGAAAAGTATCGGAATGAGAACGCACGAACCGACAACGAGAAAGCAAGATTCTACTGTAGCAAAGATCTATCAACTCTGGAGAGAAGGAAAAGTGTCAGAAAGCACGGATTTATGACGAGAACGCACGAACCTACAACGAGAACGCAAGATTCTACTGTAGCAAAGATCTATCAACTCTGGAGAGAAGGAAAAGTGTCAGAAAGCACGGATTTATGACGAGAACGCACGAACCTACAACGAGAACGCAAGATTCTACTGTAGCAAAGATCTATCAACTCTGGAGAGAAGGAAAAGTGTCAGAAAGCACGGATTATGACGAGAACGCACGAACCTACAACGAGAACGCAAGATTCTACTGTAGCAAAGATCTATCAACTCTGGAGAGAAGGAAAAGTGTCAGAAGCACGGATTTATGACGAGAACGCACGAACCTACAACGAGAACGCAAGATTCTACTGTAGCAAAGATCTATCAACTCTGGAGAGAAGGAAAAGTGTCAGAAAGCACGGATTTATGACGAGAACGCAAGAACCTACAACGAGAACGCAAGAATCTACTGTTGCAAACATCTACTGTCAACTTGGAAGAGAAACAAAAGCATCGGAATGCAAAGATTTATAATGAGAACGCAAGAATCAACTGTCAACTCTGGGGAAAAACGCACTGATCTACTGTCGCAAAGATCTACAGCCGACTCCAAAGAGAGAAAGAAAATATCAGAGAGCAACGATTTACGAGAACGCACAGATCTGCAGTTTGAAGGATCAACGACAAAAAGAGAAAAACGAGAACGCAAAGATCTAAAGTTAACTCCAACGAGATGAAGAGAAATGAAACTAGACGGTTTAGGTTTAGACACACGACGATACTGAAGACGTTCCAGTCACAAAGACACGCAAAAGAGCCTCACGTTGTACGATTAATCACTTTTATAACGGCTGTTTTCGACGACTCGACGAGAAGCAGAAGTTTAAAAACGATTTAAAATGGAGCTGGCAACTCTGACGGGAAATAAGTCTGATTTCAGCACCTCCGTCACATGAGCCTCTGTCGGCCAATCACAGAGCAGCGTGAGAGTCTGTCGGCCAATCACAGAGCAGCACGAGCCTCTGTCGGCCAATCACAGAGCAGCACGAGCCTGTGTTTGAGTTCTGCTCAGATTTGGATGAATATTAAGTATTTTTGTGCAAAGTTATAGGTTTAGATGTAGTTTGAAGTTTTCTGAAGGTAGATTTTTACACTTTGAATGTAGTTTTCGTTTTTTGAGAAGGTTTTGTAGTTTTTTGGAGGTATTTTTTTAGTGTTTTTGGAGGTATTTTTAGTGTTTTTGGAGGTATATTTTCTTGTGTTTTTGGAGGTGCTGAAACCAGGAGGAAAAGGAGGATTGATGGAGTTACTTTACGTTAGAGGAAACAGACGGAGGAGGAGGAGAAAACACAAACTTTTACAGAGAAAACATCACAACTTTGATACAAAAATATATTGTTTCACAGCAACATTTAGATTCTCAAACTGAAAAAGGTTTATAGTCAGAAATAAACTAGAGTATAAGTAAGCCTCTGACTGTGACTGACTCTGACTGAAAGTGAGAACAAGCTCTGCGCAGAAGGACAAGCCTGAATGTTCTTTGGTAAACCTGCTGTTTGAATCAGAAGAGTTTAAGGACGTTTGGGATTTGGATGATTTAAAGATCTACACTGCAAAAAAAGAAAATCTACTTAAATGGTCAAACATTGGGCCTCATTCATGAAAGTGTTCTTTATAATAAGAAAGTAAAAACGTGTCATGAATGAGGCCCATTGAGCTTAAAAGACTTATTTTAAGATTTGTTCACTGAATCAGACTAAAGGGTCTTTCACACCAACACAACCCCCAGTCTCTGTCAGTAGGAGGAGCGACGCAGGGTCTGTTCACGTCTCTATGAGGCACCGATGTGAAAGAACATTCAGACAAACACGACCCAAACACCAACAGTCAAACAAACACAGAGAGAGCATGTGTGTGATGTAACGCTTGACCAAAATGACCAAACATAAGTTCACGTGAGTAGTAGTTGTCAAACTTTGACGTCAAACAGATGTTTCTAGTCTTACCTCACGGATTAAGCTCAACTGGTATTTCCCTCCACAGTCCAGCCTTCGTACTGCGGTCCCCGTAACTCCCCCGTGTTTTCATCCAAATAGAACCATTCTCCTTCGTAGTTACGTCCCGTTTGACCCGTGTAAATAACAACAATCCATGCTCGGCTAAATACTGTTTTTCCGTAAGCGTTATTTTCGGTTTTCCGCTCTATATTCCTGCGCACTGATTGGCTGGTTCTCCTGTGGTCACGGGCCAATCAAACAGCTGCATTTGAGGCAACTGGCGACACCGACTTTACCTGCAAGTCTTCAAAAACCCACCTCCACGACCTCTGACCCCCGACAACCCCATTTACACCAAACACACGTGAGCCGCCTGTCGGCAAAAGTTACCAAACTGGTTCAGACGGACGACCCTCGGCCTGGTGTGAAAGAGCCTTAAGTCTGACTCAGATTCTGTGACTTGTTTTAATTCTCTCCTGATTGATCTTATCTAGAAATAAAAACTGATTTGAAGTAAATGTGTTTCTGTTTTAAGACAGAACTGTTTGAATCAAGAAAATATTTGAATAAAAATCTTGTCCAGAGAACTTGAAACTAAAACAACCAGGTTAGTCACATGTTCTACTGACCTGAGATTAGTTCACTGGAATCAGACATTTTTACCTTAAATAAAGCAAAATGTTCTTGTTATTTAAAAGGCCTTTTTGGAAGAACTTACTTAATTAAAGGTCCTATGTTATATATGTTTGTTTGTGTTTCCTCATCGATAAATCCAGCTGGAGTTTCTTACTTGATTTCTGTAAAACGACTGTAAAAATAATCAAAGCGCTCAGAGAAAACATGAGTCCGAGGTCTGAGTTCGTTTGTGGAGCTTTGCAGACGAAGGCGACAGAATCACTGCAACAGTTTGTAAAAGAGTTTGGTTTTTATGAGGTCACAATGTTCTCAAGCAGATAAAAACTTACAGGATCAAATCTGTGCCACACGAGAACTTCAGAGTGTTTTTTAATTATTTGTGACTCTCACGACAAATGTTTTTATCAGATTTCAACAAAAAAAAAACGTTGTAAGAGTTTCAGAATACGACAATATCTGGACATTTGGAGTTTAATTCAAAGTTTAAATCTGTGACTTGTGTTTAGTTTGGATGTTTTTGGTCTAAATCTTGTGTTTTAGTCGTTTTTGTTGCTGTGAAACAACAGTCTTTACTTTATTTCCAAACACATGTCTAGTTCCAGAGTTTGTTCTTACCCGGTTTCCCTTCAGTCCTTGTGGTCCGACGATGCCCTGAGGAGAAAACACAACACGTTTGGACTTTTAGATCTAATTCTGTCTTTACCGTGTGTGAGTGTGTGGACATGTTTAGTGTTTGTGCTGCTTTAGTTTTTGAAATATTAACGATTCTTTTATAGGAAAACTTAAGACAATTCAGCCTTTCAGGAAACTTTAAAAACCTCCCAACACGGTGTCAGTCGTTTGTGTTTTGTTTGTGCTTTTTTAGTTTTTTAAACATTAACAGTTTTATTCTGATTTCCTCATGTCGCTGCAGCTGGAAATGACGTCATACAATTAATTACTGCAAAACAAAATATTACATTTGTGTTTTTTATTTATGCTACTAAAAATAAAATACGCCCAGCACAAACAGCACAATCGATTAATAACATGTTGGGTCACCAGTGTCCTGAGAGTCTGCTTTGCTGGATAATGAACAATAAACAAATCGTTAAAATCTCCCAAACTAAAGCAGCTTAAACGACTGACTGTTTTTGTGTAAATGTGAGTTTAATGAGGCCGACTTCACCAAAAAAACACAAATCAGAGTGTTTGAGTGATGCTTGTTGTTCGTTTTTGTTGCCTCATTAGTTAGTCTGTCTGTCCGTCTGTTTGTTTGTTTATCTGTTTGTTTGTTTATTTGTTTGTTTGTTTGTTTGTTTGTTCTCACAGGGATGCCTTGAGGCCCGGTTGGTCCTGGTAAACCTGTGTCTCCTTTTTCTCCCTGAAACAGAAAAAACAAACCAGACTTTTGAGATTAAATCCTAAAACCATCTTTATCACAGTCACAAAGACACAAAGGTCTGTTTTGGTCCTTGTCTCTGTTTTGGTCAAATGTCTCTGTTGGACATTTGATTTTCGTTCTGAAATGGGAAATCCCCAAACTGATTCCTATTTGCAGTTTTTGCTTCTAAAAGACCATTCAGAAGCTCTTTACTCACACCACTGACCTGAGCCTGAGTCTGTGGTTCTCGGCTCCAGAGAAAGTGTTCTTCGTAGATTGTTGTTTCCTGGGGACATTTCATCTTGTCCTGGGTGTGTAAAGCTCTGGCCCCTGAGAGCTCTGGAGAAATACTACTACACGCTTCACGCTCGTCATGTTCCCGCGGACAGATACGTGTCCTCGCTCTAGAAAAGTTCTACTGCAGGCTACAGAACAGATACGTGTCCTCGCTCTAGAGAAGTTCTACTGCAGGCTACAGAACAGATACGTGTCCTCGCTCTAGAGAAGTTCTACTGCAGGCTACAGAACAGATACGTGTCCTCGCTCTAGAGAAGTTCTACTGCAGGCTACAGAACAGATACGTGTCCTCGCTCTAGAGAAGTTCTACTGCAGGCTACAAAACAGATACGTGTCCTCGCTCTAGAGAAGTTCTACTGCAGGCTACAGAACAGATACGTGTCCTCGCTCTAGAGAAGTTCTACTGCAGGCTACAGAACAGATACGTGTCCTCGCTCTAGAGAAGTTCTACTGCAGGCTACAGAACAGATACGTGTCCTCGCTCTAGAGAAGTTCTACTGCAGGCTACAGAACAGATACGTGTCCTCGCTCTAAGTTCTACTGCAGGCTACAAAACAGATACGTGTCCTCGCTCTAGAGAAGTTCTACTGCAGGCTACAAAACAGATACGTGTCCTCGCTCTAGAGAAGTTCTACTGCAGGCTACAAAACAGATACGTGTCCTCGCTCTAGAGAAGTTCTACTGCAGGCTACAGAACAGATACGTGTCCTCGCTCTAGAGAAGTTCTACTGCAGGCTACAGAACAGATACGTGTCCTCGCTCTAGAGAAGTTCTACTGCAGGCTACAGAACAGATACGTGTCCTCGCTCTAGAGAAGTTCTACTGCAGGCTACAGAACAGATACGTGTCCTCGCTCTAAGTTCTACTGCAGGCTACAAAACAGATACGTGTCCTCGCTCTAGAGAAGTTCTACTGCAGGCTACAAAACAGATACGTGTCCTCGCTCTAGAGAAGTTCTACTGCAGGCTACAGAACAGATACGTGTCCTCGCTCTAGAGAAGTTCTACTGCAGGCTACAGAACAGATACGTGTCCTCGCTCTAGAGAAGTTCTACTGCAGGCTACAGAACAGATACGTGTCCTCGCTCTAGAGAAGTTCTACTGCAGGCTACAGAACAGATACGTGTCCTCGCTCTAGAGAAGTTCTACTGCAGGCTACAAAACAGATACGTGTCCTGGGCGACGTGCAGAACCCGCTTACAGCAGATAGGTTCTGGACATCGTGAGGTTGTGGATCTCTCTCTTTGTCTGAGACGAGGCAGCAGCTTCAGTCTCAGATTCTGAGGGAGAATGAGCTGCTGAACAGAGTCGTGTGAATGTGTGAACAGGGTTTAAGCAGCTCTCACAGGCCGTGGTGAGGAGGAGGGAGTTTCACACTGGATAGTCACTTCTCCAGAGCGCTCAGGGGCTGCAGCTCGCTCTACACAGCCAGGACACAGCGGATATTCCCCAAGAAAGAACAGGAAGGACACTTTCCACTTTCTCTGGAGCAGACAGTGTCCTCAGGGCAGTGAGAGTGAGTTAAGTGTGAACGGTAGAAAACACTTTGTTTTTGGATTTCTATTTCAGAACAGAAATAGAAAATCTACACACACAGAGACTCACCCGTTCTCCCTTTGGTCCTGCAGGTCCTGGGATCCCGGCCGGTCCGATCAGACCCTTTAAAACCAACACAACAGATTAACACGGCGCCTCCTGCAGGTCACTTCAATTCTGACCTGACGTTTCTCTCAGACTGATCTCGTTTACTCAGACTATATTTAAACCAAAAGTCGCCTCGAGTCACAGAGCTTCAGGTCTTCAGTCTGGACCTGTGAGACCTGAGGCTCCCAGAGGTTAAAGGTCAAACATCAGGAGGTTAAAGTAAGAACAAACGTCTCTGAGACTCACTGGTTTGTCTGAGTCTGGTGTGAAAACTGGTCTAAGTCATGCACAAAGAGAAAACCAGGTCTAGACCCGGTTCTGCTCTGAGGTCAGCCTCTGAGAACAGACTGGGTTAGAGCGCCCCCTGGGTTAGATTATAGGAAACACATGCAGTTTGGACTGAGCATGCTCAGTGTGACGACAGCATCTACAGCGCCACCTACAGGAGACGAGAGGAGAGACAGTCCACAAACAGAGACACGAGCAAAGACCAAAGACCAAAGACACGAGCAAAGAACAGAGACCAGAGACCAGAGACCAAAGCTGCATCAGACCAGACTGACTTTCACCCTCCAGACGCCAGAGTTTGTCCCAGAGTTTGTCTCCAGAGTCACACGTTGATCTGACTCTGAGTTCTGCCGTGAGGAGGTAGAACATGCGTCTGACACATTTCCTCACATCAGTCGTTGGTAAAAGTGTCGATCGTCTGTGAGCCTCAGCAGTGAGAACGCAGCGTCACAAGTGAGTAGACCTAAAACGTGACCCTGAACATTCATGGAAACGTCTGAGGTGGAACTGAACGTGTCAGAGTTCTGCAGATTGATTGGACGGTTAGTGATGTGAAACGCAGGCGGGGCAGTGGTGACCAGACCCACTCTGAGCAGGTTCTGAAGCTCTGACGCAGCCTTTTTCTGATTCCTGTTTGAATTCTGACGCACAAACACTGTCTGGTCTGAACGCAGCTTTAGTCTGACTGTGTAGATGTTAAAGACTCTTCTAAGACTTGGACACACTTTGTAGATGTTAAAGACTCTTCTAAGACGTGGACACACTTTGTAGATGTTAAAGACTCTTCTAAGACTTGGACACACTTTGTAGACGTTAAAGACTCTTCTAAGACTTGGACACACTTTGTAGACGTTAAAGACTCTTCTAAGACTTGGACACACTTTGTAGACGTTAAAGACTCTTCTAAGACTTGGACACACTTTGTAGACGTTAAAGACTCTTCTAAGACTTGGACACACTTTGTAGACGTTAAAGACTCTTCTGAGACGTGGACACACTTTGTAGATGTTAAAGACTCTTCTGAGACTTGGACACACTTTGTAGATGTTAAAGACTCTTCTGAGACTTGGACACACTTTGTAGATGTTAAAGACTCTTCTAAGACTTGGACACACTTTGTAGATGTTAAAGACTCTTCTGAGACTTGGACACACTTTGTAGATGTTAAAGACTCTTCTGAGACTTGGACAGACTTTGTAGATGTTAAAGACTCTTCTGAGACTTGGACAGACTTTGTAGATGTTAAAGACTCTTCTGAGACTTGGACACACTTTGTAGATGTTAAAGACTCTTCTGAGACTTGGACAGACTTTGTAGATGTTAAAGACTCTTCTGAGACTTGGACAGACTTTGTAGATGTTAAAGACTCTTCTGAGACGTGGACACACTTTGTAGATGTTAAAGACTCTTCTGAGACTTGGACACACTTTGTAGACGTTAAAGACTCTTCTAAGACTTGGACACACTTTGTAGATGTTAAAGACTCTTCTAAGACGTGGACACACTTTGTAGACGTTAAAGACTCTTCTGAGACTTGGACACACTTTGTAGATGTTAAAGACTCTTCTGAGACTTGGACAGACTTTGTAGATGTTAAAGACTCTTCTGAGACTTGGACAGACTTTGTAGATGTTAAAGACTCTTCTGAGACTTGGACACACTTTGTAGATGTTAAAGACTCTTCTGAGACTTGGACAGACTTTGTAGATGTTAAAGACTCTTCTGAGACTTGGACACACTTTGTAGATGTTAAAGACTCTTCTAAGACTTGGACACACTTTGTAGATGTTAAAGACTCTTCTAAGACTTGGACAGACTTTGTAGACGTTAAAGACTCTTCTAAGACTTGGACACACTTTGTAGATGTTAAAGACTCTTCTAAGACTTGGACACACTTTGTAGACGTTAAAGACTCTTCTAAGACTTGGACACACTTTGTAGACGTTAAAGACTCTTCTAAGACTTGGACACACTTTGTAGATGTTAAAGACTCTTCTAAGACTTGGACACACTTTGTAGATGTTAAAGACTCTTCTAAGACCTGGACACACTTTGTAGATGTTAAAGACTCTTCTGAGACTTGGACACACTTTGTAGATGTTAAAGACTCTTCTAAGACCTGGACACACTTTGTAGATGTTAAAGACTCTTCTAAGACTTGGACACACTTTGTAGATGTTAAAGACTCTTCTAAGACTTGGACACACTTTGTAGATGTTAAAGACTCTTCTGAGACTTGGACAGACTTTGTAGATGTTAAAGACTCTTCTAAGACTTGGACAGACTTTGTAGATGTTAAAGACTCTTCTGAGACTTGGACACACTTTGTAGATGTTAAAGACTCTTCTGAGACTTGGACAGACTTTGTAGATGTTAAAGACTCTTCTGAGACTTGGACACACTTTGTAGATGTTAAAGACTCTTCTGAGACTTGGACACACTTTGTAGATGTTAAAGACTCTTCTGAGACTTGGACAGACTTTGTAGATGTTAAAGACTCTTCTGAGACGTGGACACACTTTGTAGATGTTAAAGACTCTTCTAAGACTTGGACAGACTTTGTAGATGTTAAAGACTCTTCTGAGACGTGGACACACTTTGTAGATGTTAAAGACTCTTCTAAGACGTGGACACACTTTGTAGACGTTAAAGACTCTTCTAAGACTTGGACACACTTTGTAGATGTTAAAGACTCTTCTAAGACGTGGACACACTTTGTAGACGTTAAAGACTCTTCTAAGACTTGGACACACTTTGTAGATGTTAAAGACTCTTCTAAGACGTGGACACACTTTGTAGATGTTAAAGACTCTTCTAAGACTTGGACACACTTTGTAGATGTTAAAGACTCTTCTAAGACGTGGACACACTTTGTAGACGTTAAAGACTCTTCTGAGACTTGGACACACTTTGTAGATGTTAAAGACTCTTCTAAGACTTGGACACACTTTGTAGATGTTAAAGACTCTTCTAAGACGTGGACACACTTTGTAGATGTTAAAGACTCTTCTGAGACTTGGACACACTTTGTAGATGTTAAAGACTCTTCTGAGACGTGGACACACTTTGTAGATGTTAAAGACTCTTCTGAGACTTGGACACACTTTGTAGATGTTAAAGACTCTTCTGAGACTTGGACAGACTTTGTAGATGTTAAAGACTCTTCTGAGACTTGGACAGACTTTGTAGATGTTAAAGACTCTTCTGAGACTTGGACACACTTTGTAGATGTTAAAGACTCTTCTAAGACTTGGACACACTTTGTAGATGTTAAAGACTCTTCTAAGACTTGGACAGACTTTGTAGACGTTAAAGACTCTTCTAAGACTTGGACACACTTTGTAGATGTTAAAGACTCTTCTAAGACTTGGACACACTTTGTAGATGTTAAAGACTCTTCTAAGACTTGGACACACTTTGTAGACGTTAAAGACTCTTCTAAGACTTGGACACACTTTGTAGATGTTAAAGACTCTTCTGAGACTTGGACACACTTTGTAGATGTTAAAGACTCTTCTGAGACGTGGACACACTTTGTAGATGTTAAAGACTCTTCTGAGACTTGGACACACTTTGTAGATGTTAAAGACTCTTCTAAGACTTGGACACACTTTGTAGATGTTAAAGACTCTTCTGAGACTTGGACACACTTTGTAGATGTTAAAGACTCTTCTAAGACTTGGACACACTTTGTAGATGTTAAAGACTCTTCTGAGACGTGGACACACTTTGTAGATGTTAAAGACTCTTCTGAGACTTGGACACACTTTGTAGATGTTAAAGACTCTTCTAAGATTTGGACACACTGTGTAGATGTTAAAGACTCTTCTAAGACTTGGACACACTTTGTAGATGTTAAAGACTCTTCTGAGACTTGGACACATTCAGTACAGTGTTATTTAGACAGTTCAGACAGACTGTGCAGATAGAAGAGTCAGGCATGAGCGTCTGCACCTCTCTGTTCAGACCTGGAGCTCTCACACTCTCCTCTTTCACAGTTTAGTTGGTAAATGTTCATTATTTTCAACAGTTATTCTTCAGATCAGTTCGATGTTAGAGTTCGCTCTAGTGTCGGGTTAGAACATTCAGGTTGTAGCAGGAAAAGGATTCAGAGTTCTCATCTGGACAGAGTTTCTGAAGATCGAAATATTCTGACTCTGATCTGACTGTCGCTCTGACACCAGCGTCACACTGCCTCCAGTCCAGTCCAGACCCAGGTCCAGACCCAGCTCCAGATCCAGGTCCAGATCCAGGTCCAGACCCAGATCCAGACCCAGACCCAGGTTCAGGTCCAGATCCAGGTCCAGACCCAGGTCCAGGTTCAGGTTCAGGTCCAGATCCAGGTCCAAGTCCAGATCTGTCTGGGTACAGTGTTCACTCACACTGACACCAGAGTGTGTTGGTGCAGAAACTGTCGGTGTCGCGAGAACACAAGTTCTCAGAGGTTCACTGAGAGTTCAGGCGACACGTGAAGGAAACACAGTTCAACACAGAACACTGGTGGAGCTTTGGTTTATTTCATGTCAGTTCTTTTTCTGTTGAATTTTTTTCCACACTGGAGAAACTCAAAAGTTTATTTACTCTCACTGTGTTCTATAGTCTTGTTTATGTCTAAAATATATCCTTCTGAGGTATTATTATTACTATCAGCAGCAGCAGCGTAAAATGATCTTATTTAGAAAAACAGCAGATGTGTTTAAAAAGCACTCGCACGGTTTCCTGTTTGTCAAATTTTGTTTTCACAACTTCACCAAAAAGAGAAAAAAGATACATCCAATATAAAAGATCCAGACAACCGGAGCACATCCCCTTTGGGAGTGTGTCTGTTGTTCCAGTGTGTCAGTTGTTCCAGTGTGGAGGTCTGGACCTTGGAGGCCCCTGGTTTTCAGGACCTGGTTCTAACCTGTTATGGACTCCTCTCGAATCTCCCTGTTCCTGTGAAGTCCTTTGAGATGACTGTTGTTGTGATTCTGGGCTATACAAAAATAAATTGAATTGAATCTGTGCAGCTCGCCGGACGGATCACAGTGTGAGTGACGCTCGTTACTTTTTAAAAAACAGAAAACCTCCGGATATGAACTGAAGACAGTGTGAGCCGGTTTGATCTGTAGCTCCTCCTCTGGGGGCGGGACTAACACTCAGGTCACTGTAAACTCAACTCGGATGAAAGTCAGAAAAACCTTGTCCAGATGAAACTTTGAAGTCTTTTTGCAACGGATCACAATGAGGATTTACTCCGACTATAGAGAAGTTTAAGTTTGATGAAAAGCAGAGTTTATATGGGCGTCCAGCCTGTAGGAGGAGGTGGGCGGGGCTTAAGAGGATTAGTAGACAGGTTCAGACAGGTGCTTTTGACAGGTGCAGGGTTATGCAAGAGTGTGTGGCTTTAGACAAGTTCTGCCCACCTGAGTCTGTGGACCAGAAGCAGCTCAGTCCAGACCGAGAGCTGCTTCTGGTCTGCATCGAGAGGTGGGCGGAGCTTAACAAGTCTGCAGCCGAACGCCTCTCAAGTTATGACAGGTGCAGACAGGTGCGTAAGACAGGTGCGTTTAACAGGTGCAGACAAGTGCAGACAGGTGCTTTAGACAGGTGTTACAGGTGCAGACAGGTGCTTTAGACAGGTGCATGATGGGGGAAACTCACCACTGGACCCGGTCGTCCGTCTAAGCCGTGAGCCCCCTGGTGGTGGACAGCGTTATGACGACATGAGGGGGGGTGAGTGAAGCGTGACACGTGAACAACACAACAACAACAACAACAACAACAACAACAACAACACAACAACAACACGGTGAACATGTGAACAACACAAGATGAGCAGTAACTCCTTTAACTCTGGGTTTTGTTCTGATCAATGCAGCTCATTTTTGATCGTCTGAAATCATGCCTGACGTTGGTATTTTATGTTGTTGGTGTGTTTTGTGTTCTTGTGAGCAGGGGCATCTCTCTGGGGGATAAATGGGGCTGTTTTCTTGGGGCTTAGGCAGGGTGGGCCATGGGCTTAGGCAAACTAGGTGACTGCCTGGGGTTAAGGCGCCGAATTACAGCCCAAGAATGAAAATAAAGTTTTACCATTTCTAAGCTATTTGACAGTTTTTATTTCATGTCAATAGGACACATATTCATTACAACGGCAAATAGCTGATGAACTTATACAACTGCTGATTTAATCGCGCAAACAACTGCGGCTACAGAAGCCTCATAAAACATCAGGTTATTTGTAGGGATGCACCGATACCGATACCAGTATCGGGTATTGGGTCGATACCAGGGCCTAGTACTCGTACTCGTACTCGTTAATTTGGCCTCGATACCAAGCGCCGATACCACTTTGCTGTGTGCGGAGTCATACTTACTTGCAGCCTCTCAACTGCAGCAGTGACTCTGCAATGAGCTGTTCATATTACTTCACATTGGCCTAAAGTCACATTTCAAACAGACTAAATCACCTAAATGTGACACATGAAGAATGGAAACATTTATAACTTGTAAATGTTGTCAGTTGTTGTCATTGGCGCAGTGTGCCGTAGGCTCCTGTTTATGATATGTAGCGGCTAAAGTGGCTAGTGCAGCTGGCGCTTCACTGCTTGTGGACGCTTTGTAACTTGTTGCAATTGAGAAACAACTTTAGCGACTGAATAGAGCAGAGTGTAAGCTTTCAAAAGAGGTATAGCATGTCCATATTGTCCAAAGTGTGGCCGTGTAAACAGAAGGAAAGCTCACTGTTGTGCTAAAGCGGCTAATGCTACTAGCGCGGAGGAGACGCAGCAGTCACAAGGTATACGCTGCTTATAAATAAATACAACTGTTTTATTCTAATGCATTTTACTGATATTTGCAACTGTCTAACAAATAATTATTTTAGTGTGAAACTAGTGACTACAAGACAAGTTTTATAAAAATCTTAAACAGGGTTTTTGAGGCTTTCTGCTTAAAGGACCTATTTTCTGAATATTTCACCTTCAACATTATGGTAACAATAACAGTTGTAATTATTTTTCATTTTGAAGGCCATGACTATGTTACTGTTGTAGAGTGGGATGTCATGATGCTAGATTTTAATATTATAATTTTTTTTTTGCAAAAGTAGTTTTTTTGGGGGGATTTACAACAGTTTGGACTTCTGAAAAAATGATGCCTGGTATCGGTATCGGTACTCGGTATCGACGAGTACTGAAAAATAAAGTATCGGTATCTACTCGGTTTTGGAAAAAGTGGTATCGGTGCATCCCTAGTTATTTGCCCTGGTAAAAAATTCCGTTCACAAAATCCTGCCAAGGATGAAGCTGTGTTCAGCACTGGAGAGAGAGCAGTGGCAGAGGGCTGATCATTTGAATCTTGGTGAGACTATTGTATTTAGGGGTGTGCTAAAATATCGATTCTTCAATATATATCGATATTTAACATTTGAACAGAGTGTTGTGAGGAGTTACTGCAGTGTTTCTCTCGAGGCTCAGATGAAAAAGATTCACAGATTGGTCTGTAAATGTGTTTGTTTTTCCATGAGAGTCTCTGAACGTCTGGATCAAGAGTTTGGTGAGACACAAAGACACAAAAACATGCACAAAACAATAACAAAATATTTACAACAGTAGTGTTTTAAATCTAAACATGTGGGCGTGGTCTGACGTGTGTAGTCTGTGGGTGTGTTTTGATGTATCGGTGTGGTCATCAGTGGATGTGGGTGTGGTCAGAGTAGGCGTGGTTTGTGTGGATGTGGGCGTGTTCCGTAGATGTGGGCGTGGTCAGAGTGGGCGTGGCTGGACTCACAGGCAGGCCCAGGTGTCCTCTGTCTCCTTTGTCTCCCTTTTGTCCTGTGGCTCCTTTCTCTCCTCGCACGCCCATCCCCGGCTCACCCTGAACCACAAACAAACAACCAACCAACAACAAACATGTAAACAACAACAAACAAACATGCAAACAACAGCAGCCTGATAAACAACAGGAGATGGAGGTTAAAGAGTACCTTTGGTCCTGAAGGTCCAGCTGAGCCCTGGAACAGAACAGAACAGTTTAGATCAGCTCAGTCTCAGTGTTCTGTAGAGTAATGCTGCGTTCAGACCGGACAGCGTTCAAGCGTATTTGTGTCTATTTTCAATGTTAAGTCAATGTAAACCTGCGTCTTGAGCGTTCAAGCGGATTTGCGGTGCGTATTGGCATCTGGGGCGTTTAGGCGTCTGACAATGCGGCGTCCTGCGTCCGCCGCAGGAGTTGTGAAAATCCATCTTTCACGCGTTGGAAGTCGGCATCAGCCAATCAGAGACTCCACTCCTGACACGTGACATGTTCTCCTCTCACATCAAGAGGAAAGGACGACTGTGAAGTCTTTAATAACTTTTTTAACGAAAGGTGACTTGTTTGGGACTTTTTTCAAAAACTTGGCCGTTCGTTGCTTTGAAAATCTGGAGACACAAAACAAACCACATGGACCTGATCTGGACTGACAACGCCTCACATGGATCTATTAATGCTCGTTGCCGTGTTTAAACCTGCTGTACGACCGGAGGAGCTGAGGAGGAGGAGACAGTAAAAGGACACTGTCTGGAGGAGGAGAAAGTTGTGTGATCAGGTAAACTCAGTTTTATAAATGCAACAAGCCTCTCTCTCTCTCTCTCTCAGTGGTCTGTCTACGAGCTAGGGATGCACCGATCCGATACCTGGATCGGATATCGGCGCCGATCCAAGACATTTTGCTGGATCGGGTATCGGCTCCATGATATCGGTTCAGCCGATATCATAGTTTTGGACATAATGAGACTATTTTACAGGCTGGTGTTGATCCATAACATTTCATAATATTGGGCATTTTATTCAGATTAAGTTGTTAAGTTGTGACTTTTACTATAAACAACAGTTACATAACACAATATGGCCAAATGTATTAAGTTTTTTAAGAAAAAGAAGCAATTTCTGTCGTTTCACTGGTATCGGTTGATATCAAGTATCGGCAAATAGTTAAAGCCAAATATCGGGATTGATATCGGAACTGAAAAAGCTGGATCGGTGCATCTCTACTACAAGCAAAACAAAACCTGTAAACAAGCGGGAGCTGGAAGAGCTTTGGGGCCTTAAAAGTGTCTTTTTGTCACTAAAGCCTTGATGCGCGTCAGAGGATTTTGGAAGCTTATTGAGGCGTCAACAGCATTAATAACTGACAACATTTTACACGTTTAGGAGAATTTAGACGCAAATAAGCTGTCTGGTGTGAACGCAGTATTAGAGTTAGTGCAGGTGTGGAGAGACTTACGGCTGGTCCGACGGGGCCGGGAGGGCCTGGGGGCCCCGGGGGGCCGTACACCTGCAGATAAAGCTCAGAGTTACAGGATGACATCATCAATAATCATCAATATCAATAATTTCCTCACCACTTGAGCCAGTCCTTCTCCTGCGTCTCCTTTGGGCCCCTGAAACACACACAGAGTTACACCAGGGCCTCACACTCACGTCTGTGTCTGTGTCGGTGTGTTACATGTGTGTGTTACATGTGTGTGTGTAGTACGTGTGTGTGTGTGTGACAGGGCCGTACCGTGGGGCCGGGCAGTCCTACGGGCCCCTGAGCTCCAGCGGCCCCCTTCTCTCCTGTGGGGCCGTCTAGACCCTAAAACATAACTGGCATTTAATCTGAGAGCCTTGGACCAAACCAGGACAAAACAGGACCAAGCCAGGACCAAACCAGGACCGAAGCAGGCTGAACAGGGTCAGAGTTAGTCACACAGGCTCAGGACACATAAAGACACTGCTGGAGTTGGATTAACGTCTCACACACTCGTCTCAGGTCGAGTCAGAAACAGGAAACATCTGGAAGCTCCGCCCACTAACCCTGGAAGCTCCGCCCACTAACCCTGGAAGCTCCGCCCACTAACCCTGGAAGCTCCGCCCACACCTGCACAAGTCTGTCCAGGTGAGGAGGACCAGGTCACCACGGCAACAGGACCAGACCAGTTTAAGACCAGGACAGGTTCAGGTCCAGACTTTTGGATGAAACTTTCTGCTGCTGGACCGACGAGGGCTCACACATGCAGACCGAAGCAGACCGAAGCAGGACACAGGCAGAACATGCAAACACTGAAACACCACAAACTGAACCCAGGACCTTCTGGTGAGAGGGAGGGACTAACCACTGTGACACTGTGGGTTTAGAGTTCAGCAAAGACATGCACAAACACACAAGGTTCACACCACCAGAACTAACCAGACCAGACCAAACCAGAACTAACCAAACCAAACCAAATCAGACCAAACAGGACCAGAACTAACCAAACTAAACCAAACCAAACAAGATCAAAACAGATCAGACCTAACCAGACAGGACCAACAGTGACTTTCAAATTCTCAGTCCAAGTATCTCTTCAGAGAATTTGTTTTTCTAAGAACCTCCAGATCTAAACTCAGACAGATAATGGACTCTGACTCTACAGACTTAAACTCTACACCTGCAAACAGAGCCACATCAGTCACATCTACAGCCTGTGTGTGCATCAGACAGAAGGAGGGACTAAGGACAGAGGTTTGTATTTCTTGATCAGGGGCGGCTCGTCATTAGGGCGATGGTGCGACGCATCACCAACAAAAAGAGGTAAAAATGAGCGAGATGTGTAGTTAAAGTTGATCAAACCCGATTAAAACCCGATTAAAATGCCATTAAACATCCTTGTCCAATCAGAGGAGCCTATTTTCGGCTGCCGGTACATAGTCCCGCCTCTTTAGGTGGATCTCTTTCATTGAATAGAATCTAATGTAAGAGTGTTTGTTTCTAAGTTTCAGCTCTTCAAAGCAAACTAATAGGACCTGCGGGTGCTTGCCTCTCCGCTGAGCCGACACGTACGTCTGCGTGACGACGCAAGTTACGTTCATGTGTCAGTCAAACAGTCAAGAGAGCGCGGCTAGTGATCCAACTCAGAATATTCAGCACCAAACAAGTTCTTTTTAACAGCTACGACCCCTGAAGCCAAACTTAAACCTCAGACACGTTACAACAGAAGGTGGAGAATGAATAATCAAGTATTTATAACAAGTTGGATTCAGAGTTGTGAGTTTTCTGTTCATGTTTTCATCGAGTGGTGCAAAATTATAGTATATTATATTATTTTATATTGATTGATTAGACAATGTAATAGTGGGCATTGGGTTTTGATAATTGGCAAAGTATTGACCATAGCGGCGCCAAAGAAATGAGTCAGGAGCCGCCACTGTGACTGAGTAGCAGCTTCATGGTGTTGATTCAGTCAATATACTGGTTTAAATGGATTTAATGAGACTTATTTACTGGCTGAGACTAAACCAGGAATAAACCAGGTCTGGATCAGGTCTGGGTGAGGTGTGTACTCACGGGGGCTCCTGATTGGTCTGTTTCAGGTGTGTACTCTCTCCTGATTGGTCTAGACGAGGTGTGTACTCACGGGGGCTCCTGATTGGCCGCTGTCTCCCTTCTCTCCTTTAGGTCCGGGGTAACCCATGAGTCCTCCTTCTCCTCTGGGACCTTCAGGACCGGCTGGACCTGCAGGACCGGGCTCTCCGGGTTTTCCTCGCGGTCCCTGTGAAGACCAGACACTCAGACCAGGACCAGAACCAGGACTAGAACAGGACCAGGACTAGACCAGGACCAGGACTAGTCCGGGACTAAAACAGAAAGTAGATTGAAACAAACCTTTTCTCCGTCGATGCCTGGAGCTCCGGGCAGACCCACTTCTCCCTGAAACAAAAACAGAAGAATCAAGATTAAATTTAGCAAAAACAAATGTCAGTGATGTCATCAGCGTAACCACGGAGACGCTAAACCGAAGTTTGGAACTCTTTTCACTCTGGGACCTGGTTTTCAGTGAGACTCCAGCTTCATGTGGACGATGTGTTCAGGACAAAGATTTATCTGAAACGTCTGAGTTTGGACAAAGACTCACTGGGTCCTGACACGTCCTCTAGCTCAGTCTCTCCCAACCGGGGGTACGCGGACCCCTGGGGGTTGGTGGTGGTATTGCAGGGGTACGTGGAAGAATGTCAAGTTTTGTTTCATTCATTTTACTCGAGATATTTTTTTACTGAACCATTTACACTATAACAAGAATAAGAATTAATTTGGGGAATATATAATAGCCTAATGTAAAACCAAAAGCTTCATTTCCAATCACTGTAAATATCCGGGCGGCTCAGATAGGCTCTACGGGAATAAATTAGGCGCTGAGAATGAGCCGCTCTGAGCTACGGTCTCGCTGTAACAGGGTGTTCACCTCAGAACCAACCTCCTTCTCTTCTCCCCTTTTCTCTCCTGAGCTTTATAAATAAACTGGATTGGATTCTTGTCTTTCCTCCTTCTCTCCTCTTAGCTCCTCCCTCTCTCCCTTTAGCCTCTCCCTCTCTCCCTTTAGCCCCTCCCTCTCTCCCTTTAGCTCCTCACTCTCTCTCTTTAGCCCCTCCCTCTCTCACCTTGACCCCGGCAGTCCTGGAGGCCCAGGAGGTCCTGGAGGTCCGGTCAGTGGGATGTTCCTGATGTCCTGGAACACAAACATGAATAAAACATGAAGAAACATGAAGAAACATGAAGAAACATGAAGAAACATGAAGAAACATGAAGAGTGAAGCTGTGTTTAGAGCCTGAGTCGTTCTCTCTCCTGAGTTTTACATTTTACTTTCATAATTACACATTTAAAACTGAACTCACGTTCTCGTTCTGGACCTCGGTTCTTCCCGGTTCTCCAGTCGGTCCTGCTGGGCCCTGAACACAACAGAGTAAAGTTTATTTTGAGCTGAAATGATAAAAAAAAAATTAACTAATCAATCGCAAATCTGAAATTCCTTGTTAAACGCAACTAATCACATTTCTTTCTGTCGTTTTGATGTTTTAAATTGTTAATTTTTAATTAATTGACCTTTATTTAACCAGGGAAGTCCCACTGAGAGTCAGAATCTCTTTTGCAGGGGAGCCCTGGGGGAAGGGTCAGGGGAAGCATTAATGGACATGTTTTTAGTGGTAGGAGGAAACCTACGCAGACACGGGGAGAACATGCAAACTCCACATAGAAAGGCCCTGGCCGGCCCGGGAGTCGAACCCAGGACCTTCTTGCTATGAGGCCAGAGTGCTAACCGCTGCGCCACCGTGTCGCCCCCATTTAGACATATTGAATGAGTCCTATTGATATGAGGCCTTTTTTTAAACAAGTCCATCTACAACTAGATTAAACAGGTCTAATGTTTTATACTGAAGCCTTTTGAATTGATTTAGGTTATAATTTATTTTTAAAAAGACACCAAAATAATATATATTGAAAATAATCCACAGGTCCTTTAATGAAGTCCTGCTCCTTTAAGAGGCCCGTTTGTCTCACAGAACAAACTCATTTATATAAATGAGAGATGGTTCAGATACAAACAAACTGATCTGTGTGGTACGGAGCAACAGAAGAGAGCGACATGAGACGAGAGAGAGTGACAGAGAAGAACGTGAGAACGCAACAGGAAAGAGCGCGGGAGAACGGGACGGCCCGCGGGAGGACGGGACGGCCCGCGGGAGAACGGTACGGCCCGCGGGAGAACGGGACGGCCCGCGGGAGAACGGGACGGCCCGCGGGAGGACGGGACGGCCCGCGGGAGGACGGGACGGCCCGCGGGAGGACGGGACGGCCCGCGGGAGAACGGGACGGCCCGCGGGAGATGTGATCCACTAGTACGGCCCAGGAGATGCGGCGGATCGCAGCGATAGTGACTCAGAACAGCACACACGCCCAGGCGAGAAGGGTATAGCTGCAGACCAGGAGAACCACGAGAACCTGCAGATCTGAGCTGCAGGTCTGAACCGCAGATCCACACCATGAAGCAAAACGGAATGCGGAAGTGTCAGTGTGCTTTTAACGAAGTTTATTATGTTTTTTTTTTATTAACACATTTAAATAAAGCTATTAAATCTTCTTTTTTTATTTTTTTTTATTAAAATAACAAACAAACATTTTTTAAAATGTTATTTTAACTTTTACCTAAACCCTTTTCCTCACCCTAACCTAATCATCATCCTGAACCCACTCTTGCTTTAATTCAACATTATGCCCCGAGCTCAAGCACAATGATCCCGGCGGCGTATTGCCGTGGCTCAGAGGCCAGGCACCAGGACTGCCGCGGGTCTCAGCCTCGGACAGAACCAGAGGCACGGGACTGCCGCGGCAGCCTCGGACAGAGGCACGGGACTGCCGCGGGTCACAGCCTCGGACAGAACCAGATCGAGGCACGGGACTGCCGCGGGTCTCAGCCTCGGACAGAACCAGAGGCACGGGACTGCCGCGGGTCTCAGCCTCGGACAGAACCAGAGGCACGGGACTGCCGCGGGTCACAGCCTCGGACAGAACCAGAGGCACGGGACTGCCGCGGGTCACAGCCTCGGACAGAACCAGAGGCACCGGGACTGCCGCGGGTCTCAGCATCGAACAGAACCAGAGGCACAGGGGCTGCCGCGGGTCTCAGCCTCGGACAGAACCAGAGGCACGGGACTGCCGCGGGTCACAGCCTCGGACAGAACCAGATCGAGGCACGGGACTGCCGCGGGTCACAGCCTCGGACAGAACCAGATCGAGGCACGGGACTGCCGCGGGTCACAGCCTCGGACAGAACCAGAGGCACGGGACTGCCGCGGGTCACAGCCTCGGACAGAACCAGAGGCACGGGACTGCCGCGGGTCACAGCCTCGGACAGAACCAGAGACACCGGGACTGCCGCGGGTCTCAGCCTCGGACAGAACCAGAGGCACGGGACTGCCGCGGGTCACAGCCTCGGACAGAACCAGATCGAGGCACGGGACTGCCGCGGGTCACAGCCTCGGACAGAACCAGATCGAGGCACGGGACTGCCGCGGGTCACAGCCTCGGACAGAACCAGATCGAGGCACGGGACCGCCGCGGGTCACAGCCTCGGACAGAACCAGAGGCACCGGGACTGCCGCGGGTCTCAGCATCGAACAGAACCAGAGGCACAGGGGCTGCCGCGGGTCTCAGCCTCGGACAGAACCAGAGGCACCGGGACTGCCGCGGGTCTCAGCCTCGGACAGAACCAGAGGCACAGGGGCTGCTGCGGGGATCGCGCCCGTGTTTGTGATCCGTTTGTGGAGACCGATCTCAAGTTTACAAGCGGAGATGCAGCAGGATGTCCGGACAGACAATACGCTACGCGTTCATCTGGTACCACGTGGAAGGGCATCCGACTCAAATGCTCCTTAACTGGGTAGAGTTTGTAAGAGTGTGCAGGAAGGGGCCGGGGGACATCCAGGCTGGTAGCATCGCATTATTGTGAGCCTCTGGCCGGTGGACAGTCCAGACCTATATGGTCCAGACTCTGGAAGTCCTATCAGCTAGCATTAGCTGGCCAGAGAACCATCCAGTCACATTGTGGGAAAAGTTATTAAAATTATTTAAGTTAAAATGTACCAAAATATATTTATTTTTAACAAGTTAATGCACCAAGCACATTCCCTCAGTTAATACATTTCAACAGCAGGTGGCGTTTTCAACAGCTGTGGCGTTATCTCGGCAAAAATAAACCGCAGAGAAGAAGAACAAGGTGTATATCTGCAGTTCAGATTAACAGCTCAGATCTGCAGGTGTCTCCCAGTCTCCAGCTTTATATTACTGGATTAGGCATGTCACACAAACACACGTACAGAAGGAAAGAAAAGACAGAAGGCGCTGGTCCTGACGTGTCTGGAGCTGAGATGTGCAGCTGAGCAGGAGGAGCGAGTCAAATTAATCGATGCATTAATTTATTTTGACGCGATTAAAAGAAAAAAATTAATTGCACTGCATTAAAAAGTTAATTTTTCAGCCCTAGATCAAACGTATTGATTAGTCTTACTCTGGGTCCTGAACATGATTTTACTGATCAAACGTATTGATTAGTCTCACTCTGGGTCCTGAACATGACTTTACTGATCAATCGTATTGATTAGTCTTACTCTGGGTCCTGATAAAGTTTATTTTGAGCTTTACTGATCAATCGTATTGATTAGTCTTACTCTGGGTCCTGCGGGGCCTTGAGCTCCAGTTTCTCCCTGAAACACAAACACATTTCATCTAAAATCTGAATAAAATAAAAGAGAAAGTGTAAAAGTGTTTGTGGCTCAGACCTTCAGACCCACGTCGCCTTTGTCTCCCTGAAACATAAACAAAAACATAAACACAAATAAAAACATAAACATAAACAAAAACATAAACATAGCAGACTTATGAGTTTAATTTTCAAACATTCACAAACAGAACGCACCTTTTTCTGTTTTACAAAATCAAAAAACAGGACGTAATATTTTTTTGGAAAGAAAGTAAGTGTGCTGTGTGTCTGGGGCTTGTTTTCTCTTCTCTGTGATCCAGGACGGAGCAGAGCCAGTCTACAGTCTGAGCTCTGCAGAACCAGCCTCAGACAGGTCGTTCTCTTCTCTGTGGTTCATGTAAACGCAGAGTCTGTCCAAGCCTCTGGAAGCTTCAGTGTTCATCCAGGTTTCTGTCTTCACGTCGCACAGATGAAGTCGATCTGTCGGCTGAACAATTCTCAAACTTTCCAGACGTTCGGACAGACTCTGCTTGTGCCACAGAGCTTCACTCACAGGAGAAGAGACAGATCAGAGCAGCAGGTCTCTACACTCCTGGACAGACTTTACAAAGACGTGAAGGTCTGGAATTAGAGCGCTGGGGTTCAGTTTCTAGGCAGGTTTTGTCAGCGCTGAGTCAACCAATCACAGACACCCAACAACACGGTAATCCAGATGTGAACGTAAATGGTTTCAGTCTAAAACTGCTCAGGTTTGAAGGAAATTATATGTTAGTGATTGTTCAAAACTGAAGGAAGAACCAGAGGAAATAATCGATCACAGGCGTCTGCAACCTGCTGCTCAAGAGCCACATGTGGCTCTTTAAAGACATCAGTGTGGCTCTTTGACATTTGATTTTGAAAGAGGGACCAGATTATAACAGTTACATTCATTACTATTATTCTAGTCTGTGTTTATTTTAAAGAAGCAGTCGTTTCATCCAGTGTTTCTCAACTTTTGAGTCATGGCACACTTTTTTTCTCAGATGTTTTTATTTATGGCGAAACAAAATTATTTTATGTTGTTACACTTAAATTTGGAAACCGTGACTGTTTGGTTTTCGTTTTTAATCAAAAGCGTATTCTGGACGAACCAAAACGGCAAATTATTCACTGAATCTGATTTCATAAAATGAATTTTGAAAAATGTATTAATTTTTTCAAGGCACGTCTGGTCGTATCTGAAGAAACACACTGCCTTAGTGTGTTCATGGGTTATTTCATCATTTCTACATGCTGTAACTCTAGATCGGGGGTCGGCTACCCGCGGCTCTAGAGCCCCCCTTGTGGCTCCCTGGAGCTCGTTCAAAAAATATAAAAGTGGAAAATTATGTGAACACATTTTTTGTTTTACTAGAATTTTTGTGCGGCAATTATGTCAATCACGTGTTCCGATGCTGTAAAAGGTGTAGAATAAAAATATTATTTCAACATTTCTGTCAACGAAGGTTTACGTCATAGCCGCGCGACACGTGTTTCTATCACGTCGCGGGTCTGCGCGCTGCTGTAAACAAACCAGCAGGTGTGTCGGGCCATGGATACAAAAGGGAAAAAGAGAGAGACTGAACAGCGGAATCAACAGTTTTTGGACTGAATCATTTGCTTTCATTGCAAACGTGGAAGTATTATTGCAACCAGGGAGGTAACAAGCGGGGACCCCGTTCACAGACGGTGAGAGGGACTCGCAGATTAACAGCAGAAAGCAGCGCGGAGGAAAAGTTTACTGAAGAATGAATGAAGGACTGTATTTTATGCACGAAGACACAAATAACACCTGGAGTTTGTGCAAGATAAACTGGATTTAGCGTAAAGAGATGTGTGGGACTGTGTCAGGTAAGAGGCTTCACTCCAGTTACATCGAGCATTGTTGAACATCAAATTAACACAATACTTGTTGCAGATGATTTAGTGACACTTCAAGAGCTGATTTATGCAGAGTTTAGTCATGTTTTGATCTGCGTCGTGTAGTTTTACCTCATGTCAGTGCAGCCCTTCGCCTCTGTGTAATTAAACAGGAGCGGGATGAACAAACGTGCCTCACATCTGTTCGTGGTGTTGACTTATGTCATTAATTTCCCTCAAAAAGTGCCACTTGTAGTCCGCGGTGCGATCTACATGTTTTTTTTCTTCGCTAATATATGTATTTTGGCTTCTGCGACTTACACTCCGGAGCAACGTAGTACGGTAATGAATGTTCATTTTGTATCTGTAGCGACTTAACAGGTTGATAACAGGTTGATACAGCTGATAAAGACACTTGCAGCATGTGTTCTATTCATTGTAAAGCTTTTATTTTCATTTTTTGCGGCTCCAGACGATTAAGATTTTGTTTTTTTGGTCCAAAATGTCTCTTTGAGCTTTTTGGGTTGCCGACCCCTGCACTAGATCAACTCTTTTTCAAAAACGCAGAAAAAGCACTAAGTGAAACCAACTGTTTTGTCTCACCATCAAAAACATATTTGAGAATTTAGACAATGTTTTCAGTGTTTAATTTAGCAAAATATTGAGTAAATTCACTGTCTACACATTTTTCTGACTTTGGTTTGGTTTGAACTGGACAAATGTGGCTCTTTTGCAGTTAAAGTTTGCAGACTCCTGGTGTATGTTCTGTAACAGTTTGAGACTCGTGTAACCCACGCCTCACACCCTGCTGCGCTGTTTCCCGATGACTGATTGACACCTGCAGTTCATTCGCCCAGCCACAAGTGGCGCTATGATAAAAGTGTCCGAGCCTCCGTCCCACTTCCTGTCAGCTTCCTTGCTCCGGCTGTGGCTGTGCAGAACACCAGACTGCGGTCTCAGAGAACGACTTCTATCTTCACCAATTTACGACAAAAAAGTTCTCAAACTCATTGGTGAGTGACAAAAAGCCTTACTAAATGTAACCGCTTAGCCGAAAATAATGTTTTTGTCGCGGAAAAAGATTTATTGACTTAATTAGTCACTTCCGCATTAGTCGCGGCAAACTTTACCGCTGTTTTGTTTACTTGTGTAATGTTTACTAGCGTAAATAAGCACTTTTGATCAAATCTACATGTAGTACAGAGCTATGTTTATTGACTGCATTGGCCGTTTGCCAATCGCTTCTTTTGTTTGACTCTGATTGTGATTATTGTAATGCTAATGAGAACTCCATTCACATGCATTAGCCTACTACAGGCGTTGTAGCATTGACTATGAATCAAACTTGAACTGTATTGTTGCGCAACTGTGATTTATATTTAAAAGAGTTAATTGAATTAGCTAGTTTATTAACTTTTTGAATGTATTTTGAATGTAACTTTAATAATGTTTTGGTACAAAAGTCCTTAATGTTTTTCTCTGGCCTCTGTTTATGGGTCAGGTTTTTTTTTGTACGCCCTGATTTCCTCTTGAGGTGGCGAGCTGCTCATCAAACCTGGTAGGAACATTCCTTTTTTTTTTTTTTTCCTTCCATATCGTGGACACCCTTATTTGGATTATTTTTTTTGTTTGTGGATTATAAAAAACATTTTCATCAAAAACTGAACTTTGCGTTTCAAAATAAAGAAAAAAAAGAGACTGAATAAGCCTACTGAACTTTTCAATACTTTTATTTGTTTGTGGTCTTTTGCCACTGGGTTATTTATTTTTGTTCTAAATATTGTGTTTGTCATTGTTTGCATTCAATCATTTTTTTTTCAATATAATCATTTAAACTTATTTTCTGTGTCTTTGCCTTTCATTCACCACAAGCTCCTATAACGAAGCGGTTTTCTGTGTCAGTCATATGCAACCCATTGTAATAACTCAGTCCTAACACTAACTACTTTTAATTAGCGTTACACTCGACTGTCGTGACCGTCTCTGTGTTTGGGTCCAGACTCTTCTTGGGTTTGTTTCTGAATCACTTTTACCAGGAGAGTGAATAACGGTCGTTTTTTTGCTTTTTTATGTTCAGATTTTCATCCAAAACAAAGAATAAATGATTATGTCCCAATTTCTGACTTATTTTGAATTTAAAACAGGAAACAGTCTTATTTCAAACAACAAACACGGACACACTGCTCTGCTGTGACCTCTGACCTTTGACCCTGGAGCTCCGGGTTCTCCTTTCATGGACGCCGAGCTCGAGTCGCCTTTCTCTCCCTGAAAAAACAAACAAACAAATAAACAAACAAACAAATAAACAACTGCTTCAACAAAACTGAAAGAGAAAGAACAAACAGTGAAGAAGAAGATGATGAAGAGGATGATGAAGCGGAGGAAGAGGAGGAAGAGGATGAAGAGGAGAGGAGGGGGAGGAGCTGGTGTGTGATTGGGCGGTCTGCAGCGCATACATAATGAGGTGGGAGGAGCTTTGATTTCTGTCCAATCAAAGTCTGAGACACTTCACACTGAACGTCACAGAAACTGGTTTGGACACAACAACATGACACAACAACACAACAACACAACAACACAACAACACAACACACTACTATAACACACAACGTCCAGCTCTGGCACAGCGGCAGAGTGGTTAGCTTTAGGACTGATCGATTATTGAAATAACAGAATAATCGTTAACGTGTCAAACGTCCAGGAGCCAAAAAGCTTCAGGTCGAACAGAAAAGACAAAACTTTAACAATTTTTAGAGTAAAAACTAGTTTGTCTGAGTCTCAGTTCTAATTATGATATAATAATTATGATACTACAATAATAATTAAAAAAGCTCTTTTAACGTTAAACTTGTATTCAATAGATTTTCATCAAAGTCCAAACTCTTTCTTCATCAAACATTTGGGTTTAAACTGTTTGTCCTGTTCATGAGTCTAATCTACTTTCAACACCAGCTTCAGTGTTGATTTCATCTGATTTTGATACTTTTGACAAACTTAAGTCCACATCTCCAGGACGTTCTCCAGCGAAGTTACTTCAGCTCAAACTTGACTAAAACCGTGTCTTCTAAACTCACAACTAACGATGACTAAAATAATCTTTAGTTGCAGCCCTAGTTAGCCTCACTGTGCAGTTTGCATGTTCTGCCTGTGCCTGAGGAGCAGCTGAAAGTCTCACTGACACCGGGCTCACACTCCTCCAGAACACACACATGTATGTACAGACCACGAGTTCACTGGATTCACCTCAACCTGGGAGTTTCAGTGAGTTTATGTGATCACTGACACATGGATATGTAAACAAGGAACACTTGTAGAGTTTTGGGCTTATTTCACGTCACTTCAGTTTCTGTTGGATTTTTCGCTGCACAGTGAGTAAGTACAGGACGTTTATTTACCTCCTGTGTGTTCAATAGTCATGTTTATGTAGAGTATTTTGACGTATTTGTTGTAGTAGTAGAAACTTAATGTTTTTACTTTGAAAACCACCGGATTCTCTTCACCAGTGCTCGCTTGGTTTCCTGTTTGTCGTGTCTTGTTTTCACAACTTCACCAAAAAAGGCTCCGGAGCGCTCCGGCAGTCCAGAAAAATTTTTCATGAAACGGAA
Source organism: Mugilogobius chulae (assembly GCA_038363315.1). Classification (NCBI taxonomy): domain Eukaryota; kingdom Metazoa; phylum Chordata; class Actinopteri; order Gobiiformes; family Gobiidae; genus Mugilogobius; species Mugilogobius chulae. The sequence continues at coordinate 707,505 of JBBPFD010000536.1, forward strand.
ACGATCCGGACGTACGGAGCAGAGCCACGGCTCACCGGACCGGACGGATCGCCGTGTGAGAGACGAACATTACTTTTCAAGAAACGGAAAGCCTCCGTACGCCGGACCGGAGTACGGACCGGATCCAGTGTGAGACCGGGGTCACACAGACCAGAGTTCAGGTTTTTAAACTGTTTTTGTCGTATTTTCTGAACTCATCCAGACAAAACCAGTGTTTTTGGTCTAAGCTCCTCCCAGAGCTTTGCCCCGCCCACTGGGAGGAGCTTAGACCTGACACCGCTCTAAGCTCCTCCCAGTGGGCGGGGCAAAGCTCAAAACAAACACCTCAGACTGTCATCGACACTTTGATCCGTCAGATCCACATGTCACCATGACGACCAGGTCTGTCAATCATCAGGATCAAAGCGTCGGCCAAACCAGTTCCTGTGACGGTCACATGACTCATGCAGCTGTTTTACCCTGTAGCCCCGTTTGCCAGGGATCCCCGGGGAGCCAGGCACGCCCACCTGACCCTGCGCCAGAGACACACGTTACTGAGAGTTACTGAAGGTTCTGGAAGGTTCTGGAACATTCTGGAACGTTCTAAAAACATTCTGGAAGGTTCTGGAACATTCTGGAACGTTCTGGAACATCCTAGAACGTTCTGGAACATTCTGGAAGGTTCTAAAACATCCTAGAAGGTTCTAAACATTCTGGAAGGTTCTAAAACATCCTAGAAGGTTCTAAAACATCCTAGAAGGTTCTAAAACATTCTGGAAGGTTCTGGAACATTCTAGAACGTTCTGGAACATTCTGGAAGGTTCTGGAAGGTTCTAAACATTCTGGAAGGTTCTAAAACATTCTGGAAGGTTCTAAAACATTCTGGAAGGTTCTAAAACATTCTGGAAGGTTCTAAAACATTTTAAAACATTCTAAAACCTTCTGAGAGCTTCCACACACAGGACTTACCTTTGGACCTGGAGGACCGGGGAAACCGAGCTCTCCCTGAACGCAGCAGAGGACAGAGGTGAAAGGTCAGAGGTTAGAAGAGTTACAGAGGTCAGAGAGGTCACAGAGAGAGAGACATGAGAGTGACAGAAGTGAACAGATCAGAAAACACACTGCTCTGATAAAGTGTTCGTCCTGTTTTCCTCCAGCTCCAGGTTTCTCTGAGATTCAGATTCTGACGAGTCTCAAACGTGACTAAAGTTCAGATCAGAGAGTATTTTCTGTAATGTTTTAATGTTTTCTGTCCAAACACGTCACAAAACTAATCCTGGAGGTCGTGTAAATAAACTAGGGGTGTTACGATATCA